>OX578136.1:122335695-122513195 GCA_951213105.1 Amaurobius ferox
TACAGGAATTAAATGGTATATATATATATATATATATATATATATATATATATATATATATATATATATATATATATATATATATATATATATATATAAATGTATATATACACTCACGGACAATGAAAGTTGCGCACCAAGAAGGAAGCATAGGATGGACCTGAAATTTTATTGATGGAAGGATACAGATGAATGATATATATGATCACAAAAGCAGCGCGGAAGAACACGTACAGAGGGAGCTATGGTACACAGTCCGGTCATCCTCAACAGCCTGTTGCACCGCCTCGTGCTGTGATATAAGCAGTAATACGGTCTGGCATGATGTTGAACAGACGCCTGACGTTGTAATGAGGACGAAACCACACTTGTTGGACGTTACGTTCCAAATCCCGAAGATTGCGGCAACGAGGCAGCTGGCGTTTCAGCTGGTCCCAAACATGCTCGATAGGAGACTGATCTGGGGAGCAGGCAGGCCATGGAACTGGCTGGACATGACTCAGGCAGGCCTGGAAGCCCCGAGTCATGTGCGGCCGGGCATTATCCTGCTGGAATTGCGCACCTGGAATCCCAGCAACGAATGGGAGGACATGGGACCGTAGAATCTCATTCACGTACCGCTGGTCCGTCAGTGCTCCAGATACTACTACTAGGACGGATCGTTTGTCGTAGGCTATGGCTCCCCAGCCCATGATGCCCATAATGGGGTTGGTGTGGCCCACGATAACGAGGTTGAGATTGTGGCATTGTGCAAAGGACTTCCATAGCCGAAAAGGCTCATCATCAATCCCCTAAACGAAGCACACTCATCGCTAAACACCACACATCGCCAATCTGTAGCGTTCCAGGTTTTTCTCGCACAACACCACTGCAACTTGAGCAGCCGATGTTCCCGTGTTAACGGCAGCACATGTATGGGAAACTGGGATCGCGGATTCGCTTTCTTAAGGCGTCTAGATATTGTTCGTTGGCACACAGGAGACGTTACGTGTACCTATATCGCGGATCGGACCGCCTTGGGCTCTATACGTGCCTGCAGCACGATCATTCGATCCTATCTACTCGTGGTATGTCTGGTCCGTCCAGAGCCGGTCCTCTGTTTCTGGGTGGCATCCCGTGGCCAGTGCTCCCAAGACTGTCGGACGGTATAGTCCGAACGATCTACGTGACGGGCTATCCGGGGCACTGACCACCCTGCGGTTTTCAGTCCGATGATCAAGCCTCTCTAGAAGTCCATCAGTTGCGTACATCGACGTTTATGGCGTCTACATACAAACCTTTTCACTCTGTACTCATGCTTGTCTTGACCAAAGCTTCTCGGATTGATGGGGCGCCGATTATATGCCTGTTTATAAGGCCGCTGGCTCATGTTCGCAACGCCACTCACGGGTGTACGGTCATGCGCAATCACACCAGACTGGGATCATTTGCATACCAGCCCTCCCTCAAGAAGAAAAAAAAATAGGAAGTCATGTATTATCATTATCCTTAAGGCAGGATCCCTTACCACACGTAAGTGCGAGCAGTCATTCACAACTGAATGAAGGAGGTCGAGAAGCTTCCAGAAGAAGTATGACGAAATAGTATGACGAAATACATCAGCACGGGGAGGAAAGCAGTCAGTTTCAGTGATATTGGATAAAACCCGTCCAGTGAGTTAGAGTTCATGGCAGAACAATCAACCATTTCAGTAAAACTGGATGAACAGAAATCATGTATGTAAGGACAGAAATCATGTATGTAATTTTTCTAAACATGTGATTCACAGAAGAAAATGAATAAATGAGTATGCCGCAAAATACCATTGCAAAATATTATATATATATATATATATATAGCGAGAGGAGAGAGGGAGAGAGAGATATATACATATACATATATATATAGTGTTGCCGTTCCTCTTTTTCTGTATTAAGAGGTCTATATCGCTTTAAAACTTAAAATTTATTAATACTGTATTAATAAATTACTCCAAGAAGCAGCAAAATGCCATTATCCACTTCAATATCTAAGGCACTATGTAAGCTTGGTCTTTAAGAAGGACAAAAACAGTATTACATGATGCTTGTATATCGGTGCAGTATCTTTACATGAAGTTTCCCTTGGTCTTCGAGCATTCTGCAGTAGAGTCAGGTTAGGTTTTTTTCATTTCTTGAGCCCTTTTGTACTTCATGGTCTTTTTACTTCGGGATGTTTCATTGATTTCATCGGATGGAGAGATACTTCAGGAAGACAGAGGCACCGGGAGTGTTTCCTGGGAGTAAAGGCGCTTTAACCGGGAACGGGGAGGTCACAATCCCACCGGCCTTTTTACTGTCGTTCCTGTAAACACCCTCCATTCTTTTCCTCTCTTCCTTTTTGCCTTCCCCCCTTATTTTCAATCTGTTTTTGTATTTTCTCTAATATATCTGCTAAAACTAAATGTGCGACATTGCGCCTTAATTTGGCAGTGTTATGATGATGTATTTTATGTATGGTATTTATTAGATATTTTTCATATATATATATATATATATATATATATATATATATATATATATATATATATATATATATATATATATATATATATATTAGCCGAATACCAGTTGGAAATCAACGGTCCGAAAATAAGCAACCCCGAATAACATAAATTTTTTAATAATTCGCGTTTCACATTTATTCGAAAAATCGAAAATTTAGGTGTGCGGAAACCCCCTATAAAAAGTATTATTTGAAAACTTAAATTGCTCACTTTCTTCCTTTTAAACTATTTAGCCGTTCCCCAAATTTGAAGTCTCTATCTCATACTGAAACATGAAATTTTATCATTTCACCTTTCGAACGTTTTCATGTGGAAAAACCTCTTAAATGAACATTTACGAAAAACTTTATTCCTCTATGGTGTTTTATCAAATGATTAGCACATATAACAAATTTCAAGACTCTATCAAATAGTAAAGTATGAGTTTCACATGTATTAGACAAATCGAACATTGGTGTGCGACACACCTAAAGTAGAAAATATAGGCAATTTAAAATTGCACATTTTCTTCCATTTGAAATATATAAGCATGCACCAAATTTGAAGTCTTTCATTACAATGTATGTTTCTCTTTCATTTCACTTTTGAACGTTTTGGTGTGCGGAACTACCTAAAATTACAAATATTGAAATTTTTCCATTGCAAACTTTCTTCCTTTTAAACTATCTGCCTTTGCCTATACACCAAATTTGAATTTTCTATTCCATTGTGAAGCACATTTACTCTATCATGTCACTTTTCGAACGTTTACGTGGGAAGGATGAAGAATTTTGAACAACTCTATTCTTGTGTTTTTTATCAGGTGATTATTCCATATATCAAATATCAAGAGTTTATTACACTTTAAAAGGAGGCTTGTCTTATTTATTCGGAAAAGCGAACATTTGGGTTTGCGGCATCTCCCAAAGTAGAAAATATCGGAAAACTGAAATTGCACATGCCGTTTCTTTCGAACTATCTACCAGTACACCAAATTTGAAGTCTCTATCGCATCTCGAAGCATGATTTTTTTGTAATTTCACCTTTCGAATGTTTTTCTCTGGAGCACCCCCTTTAAACTAACATTTTTGAAAAACTCTTTTGTCTTGGGTGTTTTCATCAAATGATTAGCTCATATACCAATTTTCAATCCTCTATCTAATTTTAAATGTGGCATATCTCATTTGTTCAGCAAATCGAACATTTAGGTTCTCGGTACCCCCTAGAGTAGCAATTATTGGAAATCTAAAATTGCAGATGTTCTTTCTCTGGAACGATTTACCAATTCACTAAATTTTAAGTCTCTATCTCATCGCTAAGCATGCTTTTCTAACATTTTTCTTTTCGAACATTTTGCTGTGAAGCACACCCTCTACAAAATATTTTCGAAAAACTCGATTTTTCCAAGGAATTTTATCAAAGGATCGACCCTTGTCCCAAATTGCAAGTCACTATCTATTCGGGAAGTGCCTAAATAAAGCGTAACAGATGGACAGACGGACGGATAGACAGACAGACAGACAGATAGACGGACACTTGGCAAGTAGTATGTATATATATATATATATATATATATATATATATATATATATATATATATATATATATATATATATATATACATATATATATATAAATATATATATATATATATATATATATATATATATATATATATATATATATATATATATATGTATATATATATATATATATGTATATATATACATATATATATATAAATATATATATATATATATATATATATATATATATATATATATATATATATATATATGTATATATATATATATATATATGTATATATATATATATATGTATATATATATATATATAAATATATATATATATATATATATATATATATATGTATATATATATATATATATATATATATATATATATATATATATATATATATATATATATATATATATGTATATATACATATATATATGTATATATATATATATATATATATATGTATATATACATATATATATATATATATATATATATATATATATATATATATATATATATATATATATATATATATATATATATATATACCCAGATGTTTCCTTGGCCTCCGCTGTCTCCAGATCTCTCACCCATCGAGCATGTATGGTATGTAATTGGCCATCGTTTGACTACCTTACATCTTCGCCTCAAGGAGAAGACGACCTGTGGAGGATGGGCAAAGGTATATGGTCATCCATTTCTCAAGAAACTCTCCGCACACTCATTGAATCTGCTCCCCCAAAGGTTGCTGATTATATCACCGCAAGAGGTATTCCTACTGCCTACGGATCATCCTTGCGTTATCCTTCTGGAATTAACATCAGTCTGGAATTAACACAACTAATTTATATATGGCATATCAGTCTGTGAGTCCTTTTACCATCACACTCTATTCGCTATTTCATGTTCTTGTATTTCCTATGCCGGATAGTGTATATATATATATATATAGTATAAAGCAAATTTAAATCTATTCAAAACGTGACAGCAATTTAGATGCTAAAAACTAAGCATGTAATGCATGTTAAGATAACAATACATTATTTTCAGTAATATACATTCAAATCAAACATATATTTATTCCTCTAAATGCAGCACATATAAATAAGATGAAAAAATAATTTAGCTAATTTTTCTTTTAAACGGAACTTGAAAAGAGTATAGCACCTGTTACTAATCAAAAGACTCTTAATGCGTAATAGAATAAGACTTCATTGAAATGTAAGTGAATAAATTATAAATAGGGTAACCAGAACAACAATCCATAGAAAAACAACCCATAGAAAATAAAACTAATTTATAATAGAATGCGTAACAATGGATAGAAGGCAGTGACATTGGAAAGTCTTCAGGAGGTGTATACAAAACATGTGTCCTCTAACAATAGTTAATTGCATTAAATAACCTTATTACAATAAACGAAAAGGTTATTACTTTCCTTATATACATAATGTATAAGGAAAGTATTGTGACGGGGTCAAAAATTCGAATTCGAGTTTTCGACGGGAGAGCACGTTTCAAGCATCCCTGATCTCGAATCGAACATTTTTGAAGTGATGTCTGTGTGTGTGAAAGTGTGTGTGTGCGTATGTGTGAAAGTGTGTGTGTGTGCGAAAGTGTGTGTGTGTGCGTGTGTGTATGTGTGTGTGTGTGTGAGAGTCTGTGGAGATGATATGTCACGAACGAATGGAGCGATTCGAGTGAAATTTGGTACAAAAATCACAATCCAGGAATACTGGAAGCCTGATGTTTTAAAACATAATCGAATGTTCAGAACTCCCCTAAATTTTCGAGTGAAATTTTGAAAAAAATCATCACTGTAAGTATCTACTGTAAGTATCTACTGTAAGAATAACATTTTATTAACTGTAAAAGTAGTAAATTCATTGCATTATATAAGGAAAGTCATGTGCTGCCCACATCAGATTTTTTTACACCCCAATGAACTATATAAAAAAACACGAATAACAATGGAGAGAAATACAGAGAACTAAAGAAACTCATATACCCTCTATATTTTCTGGGCAAAATAAAAGTTAAATAAAACCTTCCATAAAAATACCATATATAACTATTTAATCACTATACCAACCGGGACAAAATAAATTCTTCTTTAAGATAAAAGAACAGAGTAACAATGGTAGCAAACGTAATATATTACAGATGCCGTTCTGTTTTTGATAGTGTGGTTACTCTGTTTTCTTTTATTTCAATGAAGAATGATATTTTTGCTTCGTAAATTATTCGACTCCATTACTAAATACATGTTGTATTTTTAACGAAAGATTTACTTTTCAGAATGCAATATTAAATGAATGACTCTTTCTGTATGGCTATCTTATTTTTTACTCAACAAAAATATCATCTCCAAAAATTCACAATGACAATATTAGAAACAATATCATTTGTTTTTTCCTAATTGTTTGTAATTTCCTAAACATATACATTATTAAATTTAAGTAACATAAAACTACATACAGTCCATTATTTCATTCATGGCTTCTTTATAAAGGATTGGGTTTGTTAGACAGATTGATTGCTCAATACATTCTGATTACTTCAGTCCCAGGTGACAACAAGGATTGCAGGTAACTCACAATGCTTTTCTTGGATTACGATTAAGACAGAATTCTTTTGGACGTAATTCTTGCGATAATCCTTGAAGAAGACATATGTTATAGCAAGACGACACGCAATGAAGCTCAACACTATTTTATTTCAGGACATTACTGATTCTTATTTACTTTTATTGATATTTATTTGTGTTTCTATTTGTTTTACAGATGCAGGCTGAGAGGAGTTGTGATTATTAGCCAAGGTGAGAAATTCATTAAAATTTTCAAGCAAAGGTGATGAAAAGTTATTGAAAAAAGAGTTTTTGCATCTTTTCTTAGAATACCGTCATAAACCCATACTTTCTCGATTTGATGATGGTATATGTTTACGCATTTTTACGAAATTTCCGACGTAAATTATATGATGTGTGGAGAAAATGTTGTGATGGGGTTGAACATTTTTGACAAATTTTCAAGTTTTGAGCGTCTTTATACTCGAAATGAACGTTTCTGATGTGATTGTGCCTGTGTATGGTTGTCTCTGTAAAGGCGACGTCTCGCGAACGAATAGAGGAAGCTTTTTGAATAAGATTTGGTAAAAATTCACATCGTTTGTAGAATTGAACCTAATTGAATTTTAAGCGGTGAAACAGAACATTTTGAAGGCTCCAAATTTTCTAATGGGTTTTTAAGAACATCATAAACACATTAAGATATTCAAATATGATAAATAAAGAATAATTTTATTCGGTGTCTTTAGGAAAGCTTGAATTTTAATAACATAAGGATAATGATAAGAGAAGGTCCATAAGTGTACACATTTGACTTATTCATGATAAAAAGGTCATGTCCAATCAAATGAAAGTTATTGCAGCTACCCTTAGGGGAGAATTTAAAGAGTTGGATTACAAACTCGGCAACAAAACGAGATAGACGGAGAACTCCAAATACAAACTTATACAGCATTGTTTAATTAGTAAATATGTTTAGTGACGACCAAGTTACGTAAAAGCAAATACTTTATGATTCAGTGTAATATCAAAACTGATTAACATATTTTCTTATAAAAATGCTCTGCAAAAACAAAAATTACCTACTGCGATTAAAAAAAATTCTTAATATTGTAAATTATTTGGCTGTATAGGTTTGTGAAAAGGCGATAACAGTGAATCAAAACTATGAAAGGTAAAAAGAAAATTGCATTAAATAAGAAAAGCGAGAAGAGTTGAAACAGCCTCAATTTCAAAAGCCAACTCGAAGTACAAATTTACCGTTGTGATCTCTGTAAATTTTTAACTGAAGCTAAAATTTGGGGAAATGTTGTTCAAGTGTTGGAAATTTAAAAAAACATAACAATTTCTTTGTTCAGCCATTTTTAATTCCTGACCGATGAATGAAACGTCGTAATAAGAGATAAATAGATATAACCATCCCGAAAATCAATCATCTAATACAATTTCCCTAATGCGATCTTCATTTTTTTAAACTATAGCTAAGTTTATATTTAAAGGCTCAATGGGCAAAATTTTGAAAAAGACCTCAGTTTCCTTCATATAGATATTCAAAAATTAACAAAATCCCGTGAATATTGTGAAAATGTTTGCTGGATCTGGTCGGGATACGGTTTTAGCCCCGCCTTCTCCCGAAGCGAAATTATCACGTTTTGTTCATTTTATTTTATTCATTTATTTATTCCAGTTACTATGGTACTGAAAAATGTTGGTTGATATGTTGTTGCAAGGGTTGGGGGGGGGGGGGGGGGGCGGAACCATTATTTTCATTTTCTCGGTTTCATAAGCGGTCGAAATGGAGATCAAATGGAATATTGGAATATAAAATCATTTACGTTGTTTTCGAAGAGAGGGTTTACACCACAGATAGATTTAGAACGTAGATGTTACAGTTGTGCCTCCGCAAGTGGCAGGTTTCGTTTTCGATTTAAGTTATTTTCGTCAAGGGGAAGTGGTTAATTTCGGTTAGGGGGTTACTCCTAAAAATTTCGCATCAAATTTTGGATATATCGCAGCCGCTGTTGGTCCGATTGAGATACAATTTTCTGTTTTATTTATAGCGTATAATACCTCTTATACGAGAACTGCATAAGTGGACTGAGTGACATATGCATCTATAAAGAGGCTGATTATTAACAAATGCAGTTACACGATCGAAGAGCTTGGACCAAAGACAATTATTTAGAGCGTATCGCGCCCGTTGCCTGAGTGTACCTAGATTGCGTAAGTAGACTGAGCGTTCTAGGTGCCGATTAAGCTGCCGATTGTTAACAGAGGCAGTTAAATGCTGTAAACTGAAGGCTACAGAGGTGTTTATTTAAGGCGTAGTCCTTTAGTGCATTGCACCCGTGTAGCAGGAGCGTATTTTTCTCGTTTATTTGCTTTAAGAAATTTATTGCAAAACGTAGTGATTGTTGAAAAATAGAATAGCTTAAAAACTCACCGCTGGTTGAATGCTTTAAAGTTCGATATGCTGGAATTTCTTATGATCCTGTATTTTACTATCTTACAGCATTAACCGAAAATGCAAATTCTATATCATATCTAGGAGAAATGTAATCAATATAAAGATATATGATATTTATTTGCAAGTTTTTGAAATTTACTACAGAATAAGTGTTTTGTGTACAGTTTTTGGAAAAAAATAATATTTGTTTTTCACGATTTTGATGAAACTTTGACATACATTGTAAAACAAAAGACGTTTAAAATATTCTTTAGCAAGCTCCTTTGCACCAGAGTGCTTGTTAGCAAACATTTTGTTTTAAGCTTTCTTGGTGAACAACGGAACATGTGTGTCTGCAAAAGTAACTAAAAGTCATAGTTTTATTGCAATTAAAATCTTGTTTGAGGCAGCATTCAATAGAGTCTACGGTGGAATGAGGTTGGGATGTTTCAATTTTTGAAAATATCATTTTATTAAATATAGAAAAAATCTCTCTAAGACGGATTTTCTTTGTAAGTTGATTTTGCTATATTGTTTTTGAAATATTTTTGACAATGTTATTAGCTGTACTGTTCCCAATTATCACACATGTTCACGTATTTGGTTATCACACATTCTCTGTAATTTTCACGATTATAAAACGTAATAATTAAAATTGAATTTTGATAGCTGTATTTCCTGTGGAACAAAGATAGAACTAGACAGACATAGATAGTTTGAAATTCATTTAGCGTGTAAGATATGTCATTACAATAGTATTATTAATAACGATAAATCAATTAAATCAAAGCCATTGAATTAACTGACTTAAACAAGTTTACCTTTTTTAAATTATCAAGAAATTATTTTTAAGAATAAAGTGTGACGTAAAATTATTTAAGAGTTTAGGTTTTCAGTTAACTTTGCATTGATTATCATACACTGTAAAATATTCTACAAACTTTGCTCATTTTTTTCATAGATAACTTTTTATAGATGATTTCGACAAACTGATAAAAAAAGCCACAATTACAGGTGTTCATGGAAATTCCAGCTTCATTTCTGAAATATTCAGATAGTTATCGTTTGCCGAAGCATCAATTTTGTACATATATATATATATATATATATATATATATATATATATATATATGTACGTACATATTCAGTCGTGTCTCTATTTAACGAAGTCTCATCGTTCCACTTAAAAGCTTCGTTATAAAGAAAATTCGTTAAATAGAAATTTGTAAATTAGATTATAAAAACGAGAAGAAAACAAAGATAGAAACTTACATATATACTTTATTGACTTTAACACATATCCTAAACTGTAAAAAAGTCTGTAATCCTGCTTTGTGCAGGTTTATTATAAAGAACACACTTTTCATAAAAATTTCCACACTTTTGTAAAGATTGAAACACATCTTCTATAATAATTTCTTAAAACTGCAATCACCTTTGTATTGTATCAAATGCTGTTAGCATTTCTTGTTGTTAAGGTATTTTAATAACCTCTTCCTTATCATCTTCATCACTCACTATAATGTCTTCTTTGCATTTTCTAACACTTTGTAATATGTTAAGCTCCTTGGGATATTCAGCAATCTTAAAGTCTTCATCAACGAGGAGAAAATTAGACAGCCCTATACCTTCTTCAACAGCCCCATGTCTTTCAGATGCTGCCATTTTTCTTTCAAAAGTGCCAAGCTCTTGGATTTATCATATTCAGCATCACTTTTGAAACCGGTTTTAACAAAACAGTTCTTTATAGTAGATGCAATCACACCACACTGCCAAGTTTTCGTCATCTCAGATATGGAGATTCTAAAATTAATACAATTGTCTATGCACTGGTTGCTCTCTAAGACAAGAATAACTTTTTGTAAGATTCTCTTTCGATAATGAACTTGGAGATTTTTTATAATGCCTTATTCAATGGCTTAAGTTTAGAAGTTGTATTGGCCGGAAGAAAAAACCTGTATGTTCTTCAGTTTGCATTTTGAAGCACAGTCTGGTGGATGTGCAGGATAATTGTCTATAAGTAACGCAATTTTGCGACACTATTTTTCCAATTGTTTATCCCATTTTGACAGCCACTCTTAAAAAATTGTAGAAGTCATCCATGATTTTTTATTGAAATGATAGTCCACCTCTAAATATTTTGTACCTTGAAAACCACTGTGTTTTTGACTTTTACCTATAACTAACGGTTTAAATTTTTCTTCACCAGTAATATTTGCACATAACAAAACAGTTATTCTCGTTTTTTTCCCTATGCAGCACTTTTCGTCTTTAAATATTAAAGTTTTATTCGGTAGATATTTAAAAAACAATTCCATTTCATCAGAATTAAAGATAAAGTTTTTACCATATTCATCCAAAAGTTTTACAGCTTCTTTTCTCCATTTTTCACACACCTCTTCAGAAACTTTCTCTGCTGATATGGCTTTAAACGATATTCCATGTCTCTTGTTAAATTCATCGAGCCATCAAACGTTAGACTGGAAATTTGAGTGTCCCAATTCCAGAGCAAAATTGATACCTTTTTGTTGGATCACTGGACTGAAGAGAGGTGCATTTTTATATCGAATACCATATTAAAACAGGGGCAGCGATGTCCTCATATGAACATTGTTTAAATATTTTTCTCTTCACACTCATACTACTGATTTCGTGATGAATGAAGAATGAATTTTGTAAATTGTTGACACATTGCTCGCTGCTATACCATACTTTAAAACCATACCTTTCTTCCTCATTCCTTTATCAACATCATCTACAAGTTTCACTTTATCCGAAATACTCCTTGTCGTGTCATATGTCAGAAGGCAAATTATCTTCCATTTGTTGTGGGAATTTCTTGTATTGAGGCGCATGCGGTCACGGCAGACAATATGGTTAATTTTGTTGGAACTTCGACAAATCAGAAGTCGTAAAACAGTGTAAAAAAAATAATAATTAGTCGGAAAAACTTCGTTATATAGAAATTATCTTTCGTAATATGAAGAGTAAATAGCATGTAAATGTCGTACAAGGTCAAGGTTCTGTAGAAAATTTCGTTAAATAGAAGACTTCTTTAAATGGAAGTTTGTTGAATTTCGACTTTACTCTCTCTCTCTCTCTGCATATATATATATATATATATATATATATATATACAAGATTCATATGGAAAAAGGGGGGGAAATGACCAAATGCAAGACATAAAATGGTAGAGGGGGATGGCGACCCCTCTTTCCCGTTTAAAAGACTGCTTTTATGCCCGGGCAACACTCACGGTACCAATGCCATGAAGTAGCCATACTTCCGTAAATGTGTCAAGTCAAAAACACTCGAAAAACTGCAAAGTAAACAAATAGGAATCAACCAGGATCGCAAAGGAGAGGAAAAGAATGGAAATGCAGCAAATGCCAGAGTGCATTATATATAAATCAGTTTACGCATGCGTAATTCGTTATTTTCACCTTCATCGTTCTATACCTCTGCCATATCCTTTGAGTAAACATTTTCTCCCTTACTTAAAAGATATGGCAGAGATGTAGAACGATGAAGGTGAAAATAACGAATTACTCATATATATATATATATATATATATATATATATATATATATGAGTAATTCGTTATATTCAATATATATATATATATATATATATATATATATATGGGGTGGTCATAAAATTACTTGAAGTGTTCATAGGGCTCTAGCGAGTAATGATTTGGACGAAACGTAACTAAATTCGGTGAGCATACACAGTGGAACATGCGGTCTCGATTTCTAAACAAAATTAGTTCTAAAAGTCTCCTCCAGGGAAAATTTTGGCGCTCTTTACAGAGTAAAATTCACTGATTTGCATAATCGCGTTGCGTGTAGCGATCATGTTGATAAAAGAAAAGGGTAAGAGAATTCTCATTCGGAGGCGAACTATCTAGTACCTTTCGCTGGCTCTTACCTTATGTGAACGCTCTTCGTTAATATATCTGTATTATCAGCTGAACTAGAATGCCAATTCTGCCATTCGTGAATTTCGGTGGTTGAAGAAGTTACGACGAGGACGGATGAACTTAACAAACTTACGAAACATGATTCAGCGATTTGAATCTACCGGTGGAAAATGTCGTGCAACTCATACAGTTCTTGGAACATCACAATGGTGGTCATATTGGAATTGGACCTCATTTGCAATTAACAATAGACGTTGTTATGCATTGTTAACAAAATTGAGGTGCGCTGCCTTATTTGGCATTTACTCATTCATTATTCATACTACAACACTTTTTCAACGCCAAAATTTCCCCTGCGGGCGACTTTTGGAACTATTTCGTTTAGAAATCAAAACCTCATGTTCCACTGTGTAGGCTCACGGAATTTTCTTACGTTTCGTCAATACATTACTCGCTAGTGGGCTCTGAACACCTCACGTTATTTTATGACCACCCGGTATATATATATATATATATATATATATATATATATATATATACTTGTGGTTGCGTGCGTATACATGTGGTGGAAGAAGGGTTCATGCCATATGGTAATACAAATTTTCTTATATTCATTTTTTCATCATTTGATGTCCGTAGTCTGAGTTTGAGCATTTATAGTAATATACCATTGCTCAATCTGAAACAGGCATTTGTTTGGGTTAATTAGAATTAAATACTTAGACCTTAAGATGAATTTAATTCTGATTAATCGTCGAATTTGGGCCGGTGCTGTCCTTTTCTCTTATCAGCATTATGGCCGTGGTTTTGCTTCTATGGATATGTTAATAATACTTGAATTTTTCATTATTATATTTTTCTAATATATATATATATATATATATATACAATATAAACATTTATGAACTTAAGTTAAATAATATAAAAATATCACTCAAAAAGCCCTACTCAGCTTAGAAGATTAAAATATAGAAACAACCTCCCCCACACACACACCACCACCACCCGGCCATCTTTTGGTACTTAGTTTTCCAGTTCCATTTTGGTTTCTATATCTTAATCTTCCTTATTAAACTGCGTAGCGCTTTTTGAGTGAGATTTATGTTTTATTTATCTTAAGATCATAAAATGTTTATATTCTATATTATTGAAAGTCTAATAATGCAGCATGGCGCTTATGGAATTCAATGTGTTAATTGTAACATTTTTGGATTTTGATGTTAATTATTAGGAGGGGTGGACTGTTTTGCTTCAACTAGGCTTTGTCTTTGTGTCGCACGGATTATATGGTAATCTGTAGCTTTTGAATACGGAGCAGATTTCGTGATTATATTTTTGGATGGGTGTTGGGATTAGTGGTGATTACTGTGTAGGTGTGTGGGGGTTTTATCTATGTTTTAATACCTATAGTATGGGTTTTAATATAAAATGATATAAAAATTAAAGAAAAAATACAATAAAAAAAATTTAAAAAAATTAAAAAAGGTGTTTCACAATAAATAATAAAAAATAAAAGATATTATATCTTTTCCTCACTTATTACGTACCACAATTGCTTGTTGCTTGGATTGGTGAATATGATATTTCTGATGATAATGAAATTTGTGGAGGATTTTATGTGATGGTTGTGATGAATCTATTGAGTTTCCTTTGGATCGTATCTAAGGCATTTGTGGCATTACACACACTTTTTTTGAAAACATGAGAAATGAAAAGTAACAATGATTTAGCGACTGGCAATTTCGTTGCTAAAGCAGCGAAAGCCCAGTGCACTAACGTTGGGGGCGAAAGTATACCGACAACCAGTTACCTAAATTGAATAGTGTCGACAGATATTTTAAGCATGTGTTACAGCGAAATGGGGAAAATGAAAAAATCGTGACTAAATGTGATATTAAAAAACAGTTTGTGCAAAATATGATTCATGATGTTGTATATAGTAAGAATTACAAAAAAAATCAGTACTTTAAGTATAGTAAATGTCATTCAAAGAGATGTAAATTGTGTCCCATGGCTGACCCTTTAATAGTTGAAAACAAATCTGGCAATTGCATTTTTTGCAAAATTTATAATTGTATGTATTGAATAAAGTGCTTAAAGTGCGACCTAAAACACATCGGTCAAACAAAACATTGTCTTAACTTACGTGTCAATTTGCACCGCAGTCAAATGTATCCTTTAAAAAATAATAATATGCCTAAGGCATCATTGGAGGTTAAGCATTTTAAAGAAGACGGTATTGATGCTACGCAAATATATGTGGACATCGTGATTGATTGGAAAGAGCGTTTATTGTGGGAGAACCTATATATTGAAAATTACAATACGTTATTTCCTTATGGTTTGAACACATTGAAATATAATGTCATTTATAATAATGAACAAGTTCGTAAACACGATATTTCTACTGTTGGCACTATATATAATCGAGCCTGTGAAAAAAGAAAAACAAGAGGTGGTAGAAAGAATAAAATTAATTGCAACGATACAAATGTTGCTTTAATGGATTTTGCAAGGTTGAATGCAGATAAAGAAAATATTCTACACAAATGGATGAAAAACGCAATTTACAGATTTCGAGTAAAATACTTGGTCGATATGTGAAAATTTTGCAGCGGCAATGAATTCATTAGTGCATTGGACGTGAAATCCACAGCACCAGCAATGTTCCAGGATTATATAAAGGCACGATCTAGTATTAAGAAGATTTCTTTTTTTAAGGATAACAAAATTGATATGACTGAAGGTCGTGAAATTTAAAAATAAAGGTTATATCGAGGTAACATTGATAACTATAATGAAAAAATTCCAATATTTGATGGCAATTAGGAATATAGAGGTGAACATCACATATAAATATTTGATGCCTATTTGTAGAAGTATTTATAATTACAATAATGTATGTAAGTCAGTGGGTGTTATGATACATTCCGAGTGCAATTGACGGGAATTTTTAGATTTTATGGACCATCATCATATCATAGTCACTTTATTACCGGAGACCTAAAAGTAATTGGTAGTAAAAAAGTAATATTTTAGAAGTAATAAAAATAAAAAGTAATATTTTAGAAAAGAAGTAGAATAAAAGTAATAAATAAAAGTAATATTTAGAAAAGTAATATTTTCGAAAAGTAATATTTTAGAAAAATAATATTTTAGAAAAGAAATAGAAAAGTAATATTTTAGAAAGTAATATTTTAGTTCCTAAAAGTAATATTTCCTAAAAGTAATATTTTAGAAAAGAAATAGAAAATCGTATTATCGCTAAATATAAAAAAATTGCATATATCATAAAATCGATACGGTTCCCTTATGCTACTATGATTCCCAAATTGCCCAAAATCACCGGTAAAATTCAGACCGATTATGAACGGATATAAAATCTATCTCACAATTGCTAAAAAACTACTGTTAAGCATCTTGAAGGAAGTAGTCTTTAAGATTAAACTTAGCACACTTCATCAACAACAGTTATGAGGTCATCACTATGATAAACAAAATACCAGAAAACCTATTTCACAGCAGTTACGATTTCGGAGACATGTTCAGTAATATTGGTGTAAATGTACTATTTGATATTTTTATGGAATTATACGATAAACATGTAATTAAATCACACATAGTAAAGTTAGATATAAAACTCTTGTTGAATTGTTTTTGTTCGAGACAGTGCTTCATGATGGTTTAAATTTCTACAAACAGAAACACGGTATTCCTATGGGGGAGGCTATTCCTCTGCGTGGTCTGACACTTATTTGAAAAGGTTTGAAGAAGGGACACATCTCTTAAACGAAGTACTATATATTAGGTCGACGATATCCTTTTGAGTTATATCAAAAAGTATTACATGACGGATTTCGATTTCTATCCTTCGGACTTGAAATTAATTGAAACTCCTCATAAACATGATGATAGTTTAAATTTCTTAGATCTACGCATTGAAAGGAATAACGAAGGAAAAACAAGGTTGAAACTGTATGACAAAAGAAGGGAATTTGGATTTGATGTCAACTTCATTACACCATGTAGCACGTCTCTTCAAAGAAATGAATTTCGGAATAGAATACTTAATCAACTTTTAAGGAGTAAGCGTTATAATACTATATCACGGGACAGTTTATTCAGCGACCGTAATTTTTTGTCAGTGGCAATAGGGCAAGGATATCCAAATATGCTTTTATGCAACACTGTATGCAATGTCTATAACATAATCGTAACGGATTGTTTCAGGGATTCCTTGGTCTAGGTTAATGATAGTGTTTGGAATGGTGAATGTTTTGTACATGGAATATTGAGTTATTCAACTTTGGATGCAATGGTGATGGCATATCGGTTGGTTCGATTTATATATATATATATATATTAGAAAAATGTAATAATTTCGATGATCAATCAGAATTAAATTCCTCTTCAGGTCTGAGTATTTAATTCTAATTAACCCATACAAATGCCTGCTTCAGATTGAGCAATAGTACATTACTATAAATACTCAAACTCAGACTACAAACATGAAAAGATGAAAAAATGAAGATAAGAAATATTAAGGAAATTTGTATTACCATTTGACATGAACCCTTCTTCTTTCACCACGTGTATAATCGATCAACCTCAATATATATATATATATATATATATATATATATATATATATATATATATATATATATATATATATATATATATATATATATATATATATATATATATATATATATATATATGTATATATATATATATATATATATTTATATATATATATATATATATATATATATATATATATATATATAAATATATATATATTTATATATATATATATATATATATATATATATATATATATATATATATATATATATATATGTACTACAAATGTTTTATAGTGGGCACACGGGCATAAAATATGGAAAATGATTACATGAGAATGTCCAGTTGAGAGTAAAAAGATGTATATTATTTAAAAGAATGTGAGTTGCAAAATTACCGTCGAGTTTGTAAATAAAACTTAGTATATTTACACATAAAAATTTCATCCACACATAAGCCACAAAGTTTGAATTCTAAAATCTGGCATACAATTCACGCACGATTTGCCGTGCCTAGAAGAACTTCACTCACTGCCATCAGAAAACACAATCACATTCCACAACAGATCTTGAAAAATAACTCCAGAAAAGCACACAATGGAAAATATATGCTGTTTCCTTTATTTTTTAACTATTTTATGAGGTATATTGCAGAATACGGATTCGGGGTGCTCTGCTGAAAGGCACATGTTTGTGATCCTCACGTTCTTTGAAAAACTTTCGCGCAAATACACGGAATTCAAAATGAATCTTAGGAATTTTTATTTTGAAGTATTATTTTAACTGCTTGCATTTTAGTAAATAATTTGCTTCGAAAACGCGATTTTGGAAATATGAAGTTACTGAATTTCTATGTTTTAGTGAAACATTTTCTGTTGTTTTACCAGGATGATTCGTGAACTACCGGCATATATAGTGTATTAAAACTCTCATAAAGGATTAAACTACATTGTCCGTTTTACATTTCAGTAAATTGAACTCTTCTTTATAAATTGTATGCTGCTAGAAATACACGTTCGAACAGAATTTGAAACAAATGTGAAAAGGGGTCTGCCTGCCTGGGGGATAAAAATTGCAGAACGCCTAGCAAAAACAAAACTGTATATCGGGGATTATATTTATGCAGCTATAACCTGTGTAATATCCTCATGTGCTACATAAAATGGGTATGGGATTTGACTGGTTGAATCCCAGAACATAACCGATGTTTCCTATTGGATATTCCCTTAGCATCTATAGATCAAAGAGTTTCTTCACCTGAGCTTCTAAGTTTGATCGGTATTAATGTGTAAAAACAGCATGTGTCATTGAGATGATCCTAAAAATACTATCTCAAATTAACAACAATTCTCGAGCGGTCGAATATTAATTGGTTCAGCCTCTTCATTAAACATGTATTCTCTGAGCTATTGACGAACGAATAGCACTACGGCAAGGGTTCGGTTAAAAAAAATAGCCCAAAAGCTTCCCAACACAGGACATTTATGATGGTTTCCAGAATCACTCAAGCCAAAATTTTTAGACAAGGCACATATGCATTTATTACAAAAGAATATTATTCCTAGCAAATAAAAAAATCTGATGTGGACAGCACATGACTTTCCCTGCAGACTTATACCCACGTTCTCTTTATTTTAATTAAATTTAATTCACTTTTAATTCAATTTTAATTCTCATTTAGTAACTGGACTTATTTTCAAAGGTGCCGTAGAGAAAATACGAAAAAACTAGAATTCCTCGAGAACGGCTAGTTCTAGTGTAATGGGGTTGATCTTATTCTTTTCTTTGTTAAAAATTACGTATAAAATAGGTGTTTGATGGATATATTTGAGCATAAGTAGTTTTTATATTAGATTTTGAAGATTTTTGTTGGCCATTTTGCAAAAAAAAGCAAGTGATTTTTTTCGTACCAATATCTAATCAGCAATAATGAATCGTATCAATATCTAATCAACACCAGAGTGACCCACAAGCGACTTATCTACCGAATTTTCGGAAATTCGGTCTATTTGTTTTCCAGCTAGAGTGGATACAAGCTTTTGCAGGCCAGTTAGCAAAAAAAAATGGTTTATTTTTAAATCCCGAATCATACCCAAAAATCAACCAGCAGCAGGATCACCTACAAGTGACTTGCGTCCTAAATTGTATGAAATGCGGTCCATTAGTTTTTTAGTTAAGGTAGATACAATATATGCATAGACAGACACACAGACAGACACACAGACATCACGCTAAAAATAGTTTTTTCGCATTCTAAAGATCTCGAAACGCGTAGAACCGTCGAAAACACGAGTTGCGATTTTCGGCATGATTCCAATGCTTTTCCTATACATTACCATGTATTGCAGGGAAAGTAAAAATCTGATGTGGGCAGCACATGACTTTCCCTGCAGACTCATATTCACGTTCTATTTATTTAAATTAAATTTCATTAATTTTTAATTCAATTTTCGTTCTCATTTGAAAACTGGACTTATTTTCAAAAATGGTGTAGGAAAAATACGAAAAACTAAAATATCTCGAGAACGGCTATTCCTAGTGTAATGGGGTTGGTCTTATTCGTTTCTTCGCTACAAATTACGTATTAAACAAGCATTTAATGGCTATATTTGAACATACGTAGTTCTTAAGTTTAGATTTTGATAATTTTTGATGGCCATTTTGCAAAAAATGCAGGTTATTTTTTACCGAATTATACCAAAATCTAATAAGTACCAGGATGGCCTACAAGCGACTTATTTACCAAATTTTGTGAAATTCGGTCCATTAGTTTTTCAGTTAGAGTGGATACAAACTTTTGCGGGCCATTTCGCAAAAAAAGGCGGGTTCTTTTAACCCGAGTCATGCCCAAAACTAATCAGCACCAGATTCGTGCATAAGTGACTTACCTACCAAAATTTATGAAATTCGGTCAATTAGTTTTTTAGTTAGAGTGGATACAAAATCTGCACAGATAGACAGACAGACACACAGACAGACACACAGACAGACAGACACACAGACACACACACAGACGTCACGCTAAAAATGGTTTTTTCGTATTCTAGAGGTCTCGAAACGTGTAGATCCGTCGAAAACACGAGTTGCGATTTTCGACATGATTCCAATACTTTCCCTATACATTACCATGTATTGCAGGGAAAGTAAAAATCTGATGTGGGCAGCACATGACTTTCCCTGCAGACTTATATTCACGTTCTATTTATTTAAATTAAATTTAATTAATTTTTAATTCAATTTTCGTTCTCATTTGAAAACTGGACTTATTTTCAAAAATGGTGTAGGAAAAATATGAAAAACTAAAATATCTCGAGAACGGCTAGTCCTAGTGTAATGGGGTTGTTCTTATCCTTTTCTTCGCTAAAAATTACGTATTAAACAAGCATTTAATGGCTATATTTGAGCATACGTAGTTCTTAAGTTTAGATTAAGATGATTTTGCGGGCCATTTTGCAAAAAAAGGCAGGTTATTTTTTTTTCGAATTATAACAAAATCTAATCAGCACCAGGGTGGCCTACAAGCGACGTGTCTACCAAATTTTGGGAAATTCGGTCCATTAGTTTTTCAGTTAGAGTGGATACAAGCTTTTGCGGGCCATTTCACAAAAAAGGCGGGTTCTTTTAACCCGAGTCATACCCAAAACTAATCAGCACTAGCCCCGCCCACAAGTGACTTACAAAATTTAGTGAAATTCGGTCCATTAGTTTTTTAGTTAGAGTGGATACAAAATCTGCACAGACAGACAGACACACAGACACACTGACAGACAGACACACAGACACACTGACAGACAGACACACAGACACACTGACAGACAGACACACAGACACACACACAGACGTCACGCTAAAAATGGTTTTTTCATATTCTAGAGGTCTCGAAACGTGTAGATCCGTCGAAAACTCGAGTTGCGATTTTCGGCATGATTCCAATACTTTCCCTATACATTACCATGTATTGCAGGGAAAGTTGATTGAAAAAATTGAGAAAGCTCCGAGTTATGTGCCCAGATACTGATGAAAGTGTCTTGAACTTTTATCTGATGGAAAACAAAACCTAAACTGACCAACAATTCCAATGTGGAGGTAAAATTTTTATTACTAATTGTTACGCCTAGCGCAAAAAATAACTTATATTTTAAAAGATGTCCTCCTAGGAGAGAAATCCGGTAATTGATGCATTTATAGAAAGTCAAAAGTGTTTATGCAATTGCTTGAAATTACTTATGAGAATATAAACAATGGAAACAGTCCAGCAATTTTCTAATTGAATATTTTTTTAGAATGCATATAACACTTCACTCAATAAGTCTCCGGTCTGACACATATATGGCAAAACTGTTGACAGACACATATGATTTCTGGATAGTACCAACATTCAAACGACACGTGTCAAAATTTCATGACATTCTGACTATTAGTTTATAGGTTACAGTGGTTTTAGTGGCCCCAGTTTTGTAATTTTCAAAACAATGGATAAAAAAGAATTTCGTGTGTTGATTAAACATTGTTTTTTGATGGGGAAAAATACTGTTGAAGCCAAACAGTGGCTTGATAAGCGTTATGGACACTATGTACCATTAAAATCAACTATTATTGACTGGTATGCTGAATTTAAACGCGGTCGTACAAACACCGATGATGCTGAACGCTCTGGTCGCCCAAAATCGGCAGTTGTTCGGGAAAACATAAAAAAAAGTTCACAAAATAGTTTTGAAAGACCGTAAAGTGAAGTTGCGTGAGATGGCTGACACCTTATAGATATTAGAAGGTAGTGTGGTTACAATTTTACACAAAAATTTGAGCATGCGTAAATTGCTTTCGAAGTGGGTGCCGCGTTTGCTCACACTGGACCAAAAACATCAACACGTCGACGATTCAGAGCGCTGTTTGGAGCTGTTCAAACGAGATAAGAAAGATTTCTTTCGTCGGTATGTGACACTGGATGAAACATGTATCCATTACTACACACCTGAATCAACAAGATGGTTAGCTGAGTGGACAGCAGCCAGTGAAAGTCGTCCAAAGCGACCCAAAAGTCAACTGGCAAGGTTATGGCATCCGTATTTTGGGACGCGCATAGTATTTTGTTCATCGACTATCTTGAGAAACGTAAAACTATCAAAAGGGAATATTACATGGCATTATTGGATCGACTGAGTGTAGATATCAGGAAAAACAGCCTCACATGCAGAAGAAAAAGTGCTGTTCCACCAAGACAATGCCCCTTGTCATAAGTCGATGAAAACGATGGTTAAATATATATAATTTCTTTTGTCTTTTTAAAGCTATAGTTGAGTAAAATAATTATTTTGGGGAACTACAAAAATTATAATCAGATACCAGATATATACTTTTGTCTCATGTATATCTTGTTAATTTATTATATATTTATTAAAATTAATATAAAAAATCATCTGATAAGTAAGACTTCACATATATATCTATATAAAACTTTAGATCAGTTTAATATATTTTTATTAAAATTAATACAGAAAATCATCTGGTAAGTAAGACTTCATATATATCTATATTATACATTATATCAGTCCTTTAAGTAGGCCATATGAACTTCTTATCAGATAAAGATAATATTTTATTTTATTTTGTATCAATTATAAAAATAATATAAACGGTATTGTAAATATAATATAAAAAATATTATAATATGAGGTGATGCTCTATAAACTAAGACTTGTATTACATATTGACATAGATTTTACAAAATGTTCAAGAAACTACCAAGGAATGTATATTTTACAATTGACATTACATTACTAAAATGACACTTTCTTTAGTGAAATAAAAACATGATTTTCAAAATTCAAAGCTGTATAAAATAGACGTTTGTCTATTTCGTCTATAATTTTGAAAAAACTATTGTTTGTCATGTCAATCATGAACCCTAAATTGAATTCCACATGTAAAGGCAATATATATTTGTCGAAATGCAAATTTATTTTAAATCCTATATTCTTCTAAACTCATTTGAAAATCTGTACCCACGTGCACTGTTGTAAACAGAAATCCAATTGCCCTGTAGGAAGCAGAATGATTTCGTTTTTCATAAATAATTTAACAAAAAAAATTTCTTCAGTTGGTAAGCACAACAGAACAACGTTGACCAGTACTTACAGTTTAAAATACATTATGAACTACTATGACGCCCACATCCGAAACTCAAATCCAGCTCCCATGAATCTAAAATCCGATAATGAATCGTTTGGATACAGGTGAATCCTGAATCTCAGTAAAGTCTTTAACGTGTTGAATATGTTTATGAATCCAGAAATCCCTTTCTAAGTGATTTCCTGAATCCAAAATCTTTATATTTCTTTAAAGGATACAACTTACTTTTCATAACTTTCATCATCCGGTAAAGAAATCTGATGGAAACATTTTACAGTACAAGAAAAACATTTCTGCCAAATTCACTTATTCTCTTCGAATTCCTTCAAAGCAACTTCTTTTATTTACCTTCTGAATCATTACAAAGGCACTTGATATCATATTGATCAAACACGACTGTACACTCGGATTCTTTCAATTATCCTTTTACTTCAGTGAAAGGAAAATAAGAAACGCAAACACTGTTGCAAACTGCATTTCTTGCGTATCTTATCACAATAGTTCCTTTTCTTACAAATTGATTGTAACTTGCTTTCTGGCATTGAATAAAATTAAGACACTGTGAGATTTCTGTACTGCACCATAATTTTCAATAAAAACTACTTCCTGAATCATACATCTGTGGAATGTGTTATAAAAATATTCAGACAGTACAAGGCTTTCTCTACGGACACAAATTCATCTGCTCTTTCTTCCTTTCACAATTAGTTAAATTCAGTTTAATTGTACAAAATAACATGTATGATTATTTGAAATTGCACTGAATTCGCAGTTTTAATTCAATTTTCAATGTCATTTGCAAACGGACGTATTTTCAAAGGTGACATGGCAAAAAATCGAAAAAACTAAAATATTTCAAAAATTGTTGGTTAGTCCTAGAATTGTGGGGTTGATCTTATTCTATTCGTCGACAAAAATTATTTATAAAACAAATTCAAACAAAAGTGGTTCGACAGAAAATAGAAAACAGGCAAAACCCAATATAGTACCGCCACCTAGTGTGAAGAAAAGAATGTTAAGCGAGAAATACAGAAAAATATGCGAAGAGATATATTATGCGAAGATATATTGATGCGAAAAATATTATGCGAAGAGATTTAAACGTGAACTTCCGAAGCAAAGAAAACAAAATAAATAAATAAATAGTATTTGAATTCAACGTGCAGGAAAAAGGTAAGAGACAGAAAAATTTGGCTTGATCATGCCATACCTCGGAGAAATAGTGTGCCATTGACAACGCTTAAAGTAGATTACTGGAATTTTTATTGATATAAAATATTTAAAGAAATTCAAATCGAAGTCTTAAGACTAATTTTGAATAATGGAGTCAGAAGAAAACATAAAACCGGTGATTTTTCGTCCAAAAATGATCAGCAGTTAATAATTTATTTTTTCTTATTTGTTTCTCAAATTCATATTTCCTTCATTTTCAATTTCTTTTAGCTTTACTTCTTTCGGTTTTGTTTAGAATGGTTGCATGGGAGAAAGAAATATAATGAATTCCAAAACGTACCTATGCTTACTTATTCTAATCTGCTCTGCGTTTAACGTTGTGATCCAATTCATTATCTATTGTGCGTAAAGCACCGTTGTATAAGTAAATTATATATGGCTGAGAGTGCAAATTTTGGGCATGATATCATTGTTATCGAGTGTTAAAGATACACAATATCATGCATCCATAAACTTCCGTTTATTAGTAGACATGAATAAATTATCCTCTACAAATAATACATTTAGCTTACGCTGCAGGATATTTAATATTCTTCAACTATCAGATTTGAATTCACATTAAAAATTGTATGACGTGAAAATCCAAATTTAAAGCATATTCGTTGGCAAATACATACTATGGTTTTTGCACTAACTAATCGTCATAAATTAATAGCGACTAAAATCTTATATAATCAAAGTCTACTGCGTAGAAGCTTTAAAACAATTGCTCCTAAATTCACCATAACTTTTTTCAAGCCATTTGTTTTATATTTAAATTCTTTTAAATAGGTATATTTTCAAGAAGTGCATTTCAATGTAATTTATATTATTTTTTCAGTAAATATAGGACCACAGCATTGTAACAAATATTCTTTATTCGTGTGCTTACCTGCGTAGCCCGGATCATGCATTTTTCAAAAGAACCTCTATTGGACTAATATTCCTTTTAACGCCTTTTTTCGGAAAATTGACAATGCCTTAATTGTTGACCAGAAATATGTTGTGTTTGTTTATGTGCAACGTGCTTGAAAATCCAACTTTTCTGACTTCTGAGTTTTACTTGACGTCGACTTTGAGATTTCTCCCCTTTCTGGAATATACCAAGTTCTGATATCTACTGCTGAAGGTGGCCTTGGCTGTCGTTTTGCTGGACTTTTTGGATTTTTATTTGCATAACATAATGAGAAATATTTTTTGTTGAAAATCCTTTGTTTATGCCATTTAATCCTTTATTACTTCCCTTATACACATAGTACAATGTATAAGGAAAGTATTGTGACGGGCGTCGAATTTTTGAATTGGATGTTTCGACGGGAGAGTACGTTTCAAGCATTCCTGAACACGAATTGAAAGTTTTTTAGGTGGTGTGTGTGTGTCAGTGATTTTCTGGAGACGATGGTTCACAAACGAATGGAGCAATTCGTACCAAATTAAGTACAGAAATTTACAATCCATGAATACTAAAAGCCTATTGTTTATAAACTCAATCGAATATTCGAAAAACAGCCAGATTTTCGAATGAAATTTTGAAAAGAATCATCAAAAAATCAAAATTTTCAATAAAGTTACGTATATGACCATTTCTTATATAACTTTTAATTAGAAATCGATTGGCATAAACTTTAGAACGCTAGCATAAACCGATCTCGAGATATTGCACATATTTCAAATAAATTTATCAAAAAGTCACATAAAATTAGAAAAATATATTAACTATTGAGAAATATGATCACTTTCCATATGTAGCATAATGCGATAAATTTGTTAATATTATTCTCGTGGATCTAGCTCGTTCCATTCACGAGAGAATATACACTGCTCACAACTGAAATCGTAACACTATGAAGATATTGATGTATCCTTATGAAATTTACAGAATACAATTGTAACATGGAGATGTGCAAATAATCAAAAATCATATCTGGATAATAAAATCATGGAACTTTATTGACATTAGATCAATATGGAATAGGCCCACTGCGAGCGGATATACAGGATTGAATACGACAAGAGATCCCGTCCATACTACGCTGAGGGATGGAATTTCACACAGATTACAATTGGGCTTGTAACTGAACATGGTTTGCTGGGATTGGGAGTTCTCTTAATTGATGACCTATGATGGACAAGATATGCTCAATTAGCGATATCAAAACCTTGTAGACTATTCATAGTTATCCCTGCAGTATGTGGCTTGGCATTATCCTGATGAAAAAAACAATCCGGGCCTGGTTGACAGATATGTCTGTATGTCCACAGGTCTCACAATGTCAGGGACGTATCGTTGTACCGTGATACTGTCAGAATAGTTGACCAAAGGTATTGGTCCACCAAATGCTATACCACATCAAACCACGGTACCACTTAGGGGGGCTGTGTGGCGACTGATGGAAAAAGCTTCCTGGTGGCGTTGTTGAAAGCGCTTCCATATGCGAGTACGGCCATCTGGCATGCCAAAACAGAAAAATAATTCATCCGTGAACAGAATGTTTCGTCGTTCTGTCGACCAATTGCATCTCATTTTACACTACTGGAGGTGAAGTAACTGGTGAAGACGTTGAAACGGTGGGTGTCGAAAAGGTCGTCTACCCCGGAGTCCTGCATCATGCAAACGGTTTCGAATTGTTTGCGTCGAAACCACTTTACCTGTAGTGTGGGATAAATGTCGTTGTAACACGGTTTTTGTGGTAAACGGCTCCCGCTCAACACTTCTGAGAAACATACAAACTTCACGGAGTGCGGTACACCTTGAAGTTCCACTACCTCTTCTTCGTGTCGTTTCGTCGTCTCTCAAGAACCGTGACACACACCGTTGAACTGTGCTCACATCACGACCCAATATTTCAGCGAACCTTCGAAGGCTCATTCTACCCTCACATAAAACAATGGTTTGTTGCCATTCTGTTGACGACAACTGAACGTATGAGGTACGTTGACGTACTCTTGGCATACTGTGAAGATTTTTATAACCTGGAACCCATGACGCTACAATTTAGCTGTGATATCGCTCCTCCTTGACCTGGCGCTTTTATGCTGCTTGGCAAGGTGTCACATCACTATTGTTAACGAAATCGCGATCATTTGCATATCTCGCCTTGCGGTTTCCATTGTCTGATTTACATAAAACTGCATCTACAACTTTATAGCGTTGCGATTTCAGTTGTGAGCAGTGTACGTTAGGTAATAGTTTTGTACTTGGATGCCATTACTCATTTCTCTGCTAAAAAATAACCTATTTCTACACCCATAACGTCTGATTAAATTTTGGGACAAATTTGGCGGAACATCGCCAACTTGGAGACTTTTTTTAATGAATAACCTATTTCTCCATCCATAACACTTGACGAAATTTTGGCGACGAATTTGGAGGAATATCGCCAAATTGGCGACTTCTTAAAATGTTGCCATATTTACCTCAATGTCACACAATTGATTAAAATGACGCCAAATTGATAAAAAATGACTCTAAATCAATGAAAATGACAATTAATGGCGAAAGTTTTGACGACGAATTTAACGGGATATCTCTAATGGTGAAAGAAGTGCTAATGGATTTTAATGTTTTTGTATCATTTGATCAACTATACAAGTCTAAACTTCAGTTGACTCGTTTGTTAGGACAGTGTTCGGTTCATTATGTCATTTGTAATCATCTGAGACTGATTCCTCCGTTCTTTAAAATTCGTAAAGAGACGGATAGCGCTGCAGCGTCTTCTATTTTATGATTCAGCAAACATAAATTGCTCAAAAATGCTATCAGAGAATTACATGCCAAAATCGCAGTAATCGAGCAGAAATCCTATTTTTGAATAGTAAATATGTATTCAATGTTTCTGTGGTGAGGTGAAATTTTACACATAAATACAATACTTCCCGGCCATCCAAATAGTTACCTTACACCTTTCAGGTAGGTCGGACGGTCTGGGTAACAACAACAACATAAATACAATAAAACTTAAACACATAAATACATTAAAGATACTCATCAAATAGTTCCACCAGGCTCAACCGCGTTAACGTATAGTGGGGTCCGATTGGACCAAAGTACATTGCGTTTTGTTAAGATAATTAATCACTCCCTTTTTGTGGCCAACTAACACTTTATTTATAGAGCACATGAAATCTCAATTTTAAACATTAATATACAAAATACACAATTGCAAAAGAGTTCCCAAATTACCTAACTTGACCTCGGGGTGCACAGTTTATTTTGCATTAATTTGCATATTTATAAAAATCCAAATTTGTAATTAAATTACTTTTGTTAAGAACACAATATATATATATTCAATTTTGCAAAAAAAACACCCATTTAGCATAACCTTGCCCTCACACTATTGGATTACATCAGTTACTTAAACATTCGTGTATACATTTTAAAATCAATATATAATTTCCATACCTTCATACATAGGACTCTCACTGAGTGCTGTAGCTGGCCTCTGCACGTAGGAAAGGGTGGCACAATTAATTGAATGTTTATTCATTTATTTGAATAGTTCATGGGAACACTGCCAGTCTGATTACACAGTTGCGTGTCATCAGGTGACGAAAATTTTTGTCAAGTATTTTTTGGAGATGGGCACACCGTCCACTTTCCTTCTCCTCCTCTTAATTTTGGCTTCAGTCTCAACGGCTCTTGAGTGAGCATGCGTACAGGCTTGGCCAAATATATACGTTTTCGTAGAGGCTTGTCTGCTGCTTAGGATCCCGGGATTGATGCTCCTCAAACACTCCATACACGCAGTGTTACAGTTACCACGGCTTAATGCAGCTAAAGGAGCAAGGTCCTACACCGCGCCGTTTTAGTGGTAGAGCTGTGTTGCACTGCAACTAACAAAAACAAATGACGATGGGCATACTGTTCACTTTCCTTCTCCTCCTCTTAATGCGGCTTAGACCCAGCGGCTCTTGAGTGAGCATGCGAACAGGCTTTACCTAAAGAGTGGAGATCAGATACTTTATTTGTAGAGATTGGCTGCTGCTTAGGAGCCCTGGATTGATGCTCCGCAAATATTCCGTGCACACAGTATTTACGTAACCACGGCTTAAATGCAGCTAAAGGAGCAAAGGTCCTACACCGCGCCGTTTTGGTGGTAGAGCTGTGTGTACTGCAACCAAATAAAACATGACGACCTTCTTCCATTTTCTGGTCGAACTGCCCGAAGAAAATGCGCCCTCGCGCTGAGTTAGGCTCGGCTCGTCTTGGCTACGAGTCGCCTTCTATACCGGACTCACTACGTCGGCTCCTCGGCAAAGACATTTGCCGCCCGAGATAGGGACCGCGGATGCCGGGTCAGAGATGCATCAAACATACATGCCGGATCGGCTACACCGAAACACAAGTGCCCCGCACTTGGAATGCTCTCTACTCGAGCTCAGAAAAGCAACTAACTATTTTTTACATTTCCAAAAACTTCAGAATTTTAAAACAAGGGGAGCGACAACAAACAGGGAGGAAATCCCCCCAACTCTCATTCGCTGTTCCCAAACGCTATAAAAAAGGAGGAGGTCCAAAAATGCTTCACCATTGGTCATTGAAGCGACGCTCATTTTTTTATGCGTTCCACTAAAATACAAGAACCAGAGGGCATTCTCGACAACCGGGTGGTCCCAAGGAGGTACCCCGACGCGAGCCACACCTGACAGGGCTGTAAATCTTCAAAGATTTGTAGCTCAACTTTGACATTTTGCTGCAATTAAATCTCTGAATATTTACAATCCATGTCAGTGCGCACACAACCCAAAGGCGCCAAAAAAATCCTAATTCCGTCTGTGCAAAGGCCTAGCTATAAACATAAATCACAAAACATAGTATACATTTCAATATATTTACACCATTCCCTTTTTTCCCAGGGTTATGTATCAAAAATATGTGAAAATATTGTCACAGTTTCTACTGCATGTATTCAGTGCTTCTACTACATATATTTAATGTTTCTACTACATGTATGAAATGTTTCTACTACATATTTTCAATGTTTGTACTACATATTTGATTTTCTTTATAGTCGTTTGTCCTATGAATAGGATATGCTAATATTAAAATGCAATAAAAGTGTTTCACATTGGTAAAATAATTTGTTTGTGCACCATTCTTCTCGTCTTTCTAATCATTTAGCACTTTTGGCCTCTAATTATCAATAAACAATTCTCGAATTTTTTCCGACTAGTTCTTGTCCCCCTCGGTGAAATTGCTCGCTCTCCAATTTACTCGTTTTAAGATCATCTAACTTTTGTCATTTTTATTCTCCAAAATCGGCTCTTTTTTGTTAAAAGTTTACTGTCCGTCAAATACTGACAGATTACTGCTTTAGAACTTGCCCCAAAGTTTGCTTATCCACCATCTAAAACCAACCCTATTAATTTCATCCCCTGTGGAGGATGCTTTATTTTCTACTGATATAAATATAAGGAATGACGCAGATACATTATGTACCTTTCTTTTGCCAATTCTTGTGCTAATGGTCATGCTAAGAAGTCGACTAATGTTAAAATTGCTAACATCTCAGCTGATAAAACTAAGCAACTCGTTCTTATAAATTCTGAAGATTATGACATGTCGAGGTGGAAGTCATGTAAATGTAAATGTGGAAATGCCATGTAAATCTGTTAAAAGTTTTCCTATCACTAATTGCATCTCACCTTTCAAATCTGAGAAAACTTTCGAAGTTTTCTATTAATATTAAAAATACTACGTTTTGTGTTGTTTACCAGTTACCTCCAAGTTTTGGCCAAATTAAACGTGGATTGTTTCTAAATGTAATGATCATACTCATTTCTTAAAGAATCTGTAACGTCCTTTTAAAACTATTTTCACTGATCATAATTTTTCGAAGAATTCCACCATCACTTGACTGTATAACATTGATCCTAGATGCACGTTACATAGTTTTGACGTAGTTTTCTTTTTCTTTACTACCCCTGTCTAGACTGCTATTAATATCATTGGTGAAAAATGGATTATAAAAGGGTTCCCCAAGCAACCACTGACATGATCCTTATTGAACAACGCTTCAGAGACTGCATATTTTGATTGCCGTGATAATATCCTTTTACAAACCGATGAAGCTTCTAAGGACAGCAAGCAGCTTGCTGGAATTTTAGCCGAAGCTGTTTCACAGAAGCTGGTAAATAATATTTTGCCTTTTTTACAATTTTAACAAGTTTTGCAGTGAGTGCCGTTTCGTGGAGAACGTGTTAATCGTGTGGAATCGTAGACCTTGACGGTTTTAGTATTTTGTTTGATAGTATTAGTAATGTTTCTCCTTTTATAAATTTCAGTCCTGAACACGAAAGTGGGGAATCTCTTTCTGTTCTGGATGTTTAATTATCCCACAGTACTAATGGTTTCCAAACCACCGTTTTCAGTAAACTTACTTTTACCAATGTCTGTATTTCTGCTAATTATTTTCATCCCATCACCTCTAATGTAGCCGCTTTCATTACCTATTTTAAAGGAGCTTTCAATGTGTGTTACTTTATTAAAAATTTAAACGATCAAATTAGTTTTATTTTTCGGCTCGGATGCAATACCGCCCATACCTACAATTTTATCTACAAAATTTACTCTGATGTTTCCTAAAAACTTATTTATCCCAATTCTTCTCTCACCTTCTTTAGCATTAATCCTTGTCAATTTAACGCCTATGTATAATTCGATCAAAAATAGCTCTAATCAAATTTCCAATCAAAGGGTGCCAAATCTTGTACTAAATCTATGTACCAAGTGAGATTCCAAGGCATAGTACGGGATTTATACTAGTACTTCCTTAATTCTCTGATCTGAACTTGAGTTTGTTTGACGTGAATAATGTATATGATCGAGATATCCAGCTGAAATTGGAGCGTTACGAAAAATGCAAAATCTTGCGATGCTTTTATTTCTAAACCTGATAAAAATCTAAACACTTTATACTTGTTTTGTTGAAAATAGGTATAAATTGTTTGCAATTTATGAATATATAAAAATAGTTTCAATATTTAAATATTTTGATCAGATTCTTTCGTAAAAAATGTTGTCAGAGTTTTTAATTAACTTTCCTTTCTTTCAGTAGACTATAAACGTTAGATGTAAACCAAAAGTAACAAACATGGTTAGAAAAAAAATCCAGTTTCTATATAATTAATTTGCTTGCACAGAGCTCTTACATTTTGTGAACTGTTGTCTTGTCAAGTTGAAAAATATAAAAAATATTCCGTTTTGAAAGTTTGTAATGCTTATATCTTGAAAACTATAAATGGTAAAAAAATAATTTGTAGTCCTTTAAAAGCTCGCTCTGTAGGAATATATAATTGAATTTCTGATCAGTTTATAAGTTTTTGAACTATAGTGGCTTTAAATTGAATATTCTGTTTTTTAACCGTTCTGAGAAGGTCCAAAGAGAATAAATTACCATAAATGGCAGGATGGCCAAATATGTTGAAAATCATTGAAGACCATTATTGTTATCAAAACTGTTTTATCGAGGATGATACGTGCTCTTACAAGGAGTGAAAATAAAGAATAAACTAATTGAAATTTATTAGAGTTACATTTTATAATATGCTATCACACCGCAAAATTCTTTTGAACTTAATTGGATTGGAGCCCCCACAGATTTTTTATAGAGAATATCATCCTATTTATCGTAATGCTTGTGAATTAAAAACCGGTAACAGAAATTGCAGAGCATTTGGAAAAATCTAAAAATTTGAATTTTTGACACATCAGTAATCCAGTGCATCTAACGTGCAAGAATAGGTTGCCCGAGCATCACTGTAATTAGCATGCCCCAACTGAGAGTCGAACAACAGATCTCCTTCTGGTTAATCAATAGTCTATTCATTGAAGTAATAAAGACAATTGGTAGGAAAAACTGTTGACATACTACTGCTTCTTGGAAAATTTTCACTTTGAAGCATCTATTTATGGAGATTTAATGTAGATGCAGTTTAGATGATGATTGATATGGATTCAGTATCAAATTCTGGAAGGATTTAGGGAATTACTAAGAATTTCAACTTCCAGTTATTTTTATATTTCCGATCAACGAATCTATATTTAACTCGAAACACCTATTTCTTAAGATTGGTTATAGATAGAGCTTATATAAAACTGATATGGATTCAGCATCCGCTTCAGGAGGATGTAGGGTGTTCACTATGGCATTTCACTTCCCCCACTGAATGATGTCTGCGCCTTGTCGTGGTGGTGGGTCTTGCGTGTTCCAATGATCCTGAGAGCTATGTCGGGGCTTTAGTTTTTACTACTGGTTCTCCCATGCCGAACAGGTCAAAGGTGGGGTTCCTGACCAAACGAGACATCTTGGTCCTCCAGGTTGGGGGTTGGGAGTGAGGCAAATTTCCTCACCCTGTAAAATCCTCAGGGGTTCACTTCTTTAGCGGATACGGGTGTTGCAATCCTGAGGTACCTGTGCTATCTTTTCTACTCAGCTCCAGGTGTTATCAATGTCGAACCCTTAGTAAACATCACTTCTGCTCTATGGACTCTAGTACCACCCTTTGGTCTCTGCTGTAAGGTATACCATTTTGGGCTCGGGAATATGTTCAAGCAGATATGATGCAAAAAGGGTAGAGCGGCGTGCATCTGTAGTATTGCTTTTAAGAAACGTTTGTAGTAAGCGATTCCAGAAGTTGAGACCCTCGGTGGCGTTGGTTGGATGGTGGAGAGTGTTTCATATCGAGAAATCACCCTTGTATCCTTGTTTATCCTTGGACCCTGTGCACTAGGTGCACGTTATAGCCCGCTCTACATCATCTAGCTTTGCAAATGACTCCGGCGGTTACACTTTTCACGTTAGAAAAGTGTGGGGAGACGGAGCCTGGCAGAGGCTTCGATCAAACTGGAAGTAATCCGTGTTTTTATCATTTAGTGGATACAACATGAAGAGCTCATATGTGACATTTTCTAGCTCCTCATGTTCCCATTGAGATGCTTTTTTCTAAAGGATTGGTATATCTTTGGGTGAAAACCAATCAGCCATTGAAACAACTCCTTTGGGGTAGGATCATGGTAAAAAGGGGGAAACCAGCAACCTTGCTGTGGAAGGAGGTGGAGTTGCGAGCATCAGTGAGCAACACACTGAAACCATGGTCGGGGTGCAGGAATAACTCTCAAAGCCACAGAGGCGCAAGAGGAGGCGCCTCAAAGGCTGCAAGACCAGCAGCTAATGGAAGCTGGAGCTGTTAAAGAGAAGTTCGGAGGTATCAGACGACTTAAGTCGGATGGTACCACACCATCTCCAAGAAACCTGGTCATGGAAAAGAGACCAAGGACAGACATTCAACCTGGATCATTTCCCCAGTCAGTCCAAATTATTAAGATGGCTGTCACAAAGGATTCCTTCTCTTATGATAAGCTGAGCAATAAGTTGGCCTCATTCAGATGGTGATTCTGAATAAAGTAGATAAGATCCCCACTGGTGAGCAATTTCCTAAGATCCATGGTTCCGGCTTGAATGCGGGAGCCATGGTTCTTCAGTGCGATGATGCTACAACTGTGGAATGGGTTAAGAAAACCTTCCACTAGAACAGACAGGTTTTAGGCGAAGCACTCAAAGTCATGAGTGCCAATGATGAAGCAGCTTAAGCGTTTCAACTCGGAGTTGCAGTCGGAGGAGTGGCGCGTTCTGCAAAATTTTGTGGAACCCCTCTCCGTAAGATGGATCTTCAAGGTGGTTTCGGAGGCTGCTGAAGCTATACGTAACTCAAACAAGTACGCCGACCCACCCGAAGGTACACGGGAAAGATGCTTCATCGCTGCAATAGCGCACCCAGGACACCAGGCCGTGGCCAAAGCCACGGCGCTCCATCCCATCCGCACGCCGCCAGCCAAAACCAACCGCGCGGGCAGGGGGCCCAAGACGCCAAAAACCAGCCCGGGCAACCACGGACTACAATCTGTGAGAGTCATCCTCTGAAGGTCCCTCACACTTTATTAAAACATATACAAATATTACAAAAACCCTTCATTTAGGGTTGAACTAATACTTCCTTCATTCTTAAGGAGAAAATAAGAAAAGATTACCATAACCAAGGTAATAAATTATACATAATCCAACTCGGATTTCAAATAATTACAATATAATGCAATTCGTAATATTGTTCACGGTTCATAAGCCATCACAAAATACAACTTTCACAGAATTCATAATACATATTTCAAATAATTACAATATAACAAGATTCATATTACATTTCACAATTCATAAAACCATCACAAATATAAATACTAATATAAAGATTCCATCATAATGTCAAAATCAATCACAATGTAAGATATAAAATTCAAAAAATTTTTCACAACAAATAGCCATCTTAAAACAATCACAAAACTTTAAACCATTTCAAGGGAAAGAGCATTCTTCATAATATCCTTAATACCATTTCTACTCTTAAAATTACTACAAAGATTATAAATACAAACATTTTTAAGGGAAATATGTACAACGTATATTATCCCACAATTCACACCCATAGATTGTATGACGAACAGATCCACTTGCCTTGCCACAATGACATGTTCTCTCTTTACTGAAGAATCTAAATTGGTATTCACGAAAAGCCCCATGTCCAGTAAGTACTTGGTTGATGTAAAAGTCACCATGAAGCCTTTTTGTGGACACTTTCTTGATTTCATTGTGCAGATTCTTTCCAATACTAGTCTGATCCCACCTCTCTTGCCATTCAGCCATGACTTCTTTTTGAATCTTCTTCTTTATTTGATCTTTACTCCACTTGAATTGATAATCGATAATTACTCTCTTGGTAGCTTCCTTCGCTAATTCATCCGCTTTTTCATTGCCCTCTATTCCAATATGAAGCTATACGTAAGACCAACTTTGGTGCAAACACAAGTTAGGACCGAGGAATCTTCAAGATACTTCGGCACTCAAACGAAAAGCCCAAAGAGAAAATGAAGTTCCTCATTTTGACTTAATTTTTCCTCCTTCAAAGGAGGTTCAGCCAGAAGATCAGCCAACCTCCTGTCAGGTAAGTATCACAAACGTTGATACTGACTTACCTAAACTTGACGAGTTGAAAATTGTCTCCAGCTCTGAAAGTACACTGCACTCTATCTTGCCACTATCCGAGGATGAGCTGAAAAGACGTATGCAGGATTTCGAGAATTGTGATATGCATGAAACTGATCATTCTTATGATACTAGGAAGATCATTGCCTCCTTGTTTCCGCTGTTCTCTCTTTGTTCTTTACTTATGGACAGTATTAATGTTGTGTAGATTAACCTGCATCATAGTCGTTCAGCCTCTGCTATTCTTGGCAAGAGGATGACGAATGGTAAGGTTGACATTGCTCTTAATTATGAACCCTGGATCCGAAATAATAAAATTATGGGTCTAGCTATTAAGGGCTATAATGTCTTTTATGATACATCTTGTATCAGACCTGGAGCCTGTGTTACTGTTAGCAACAAGCTCAATGCCCTGCACTTAGTGGAATTCGTGGACGGTGATAATGTTGCCGTCAGGGTGAATTTTAAATCCAAAGATCATAAGGATGAGTTTATCTTTGCATCTGCTTATCTTCCTTATGAAGAAAGGGAAACTCTCACTAAAGTGACTATTAGTCTTATTGAGCACTGTAGTGTGGAAAAAAGACACATCATTGGTTGCGATGTTAATGTTCATCACACTGTGTGGGGCAGCAGTGATTGCAACCGACGTGGTGATGATCTTTTGGAACATATTCATAGCATTAACCTTTTTATTCTTAAAATGAACAATAAGCTCACTTTTTTACAATAAACCGTAGGGAAGTCATAGATATAACCATATGCAATAATATTGCATATGATAATGTAATTAATTGGAATGTTTCAGATGGTATTGTCTGATCATTGCTTAATTACTTTTTCTGTTAAAGGTCTCTCAAAACTAATAATAAATGGTAGGAACCCAAGAAGAACTAATTGGGGTTCCTACAAAGAGGATCTGCATGCCTGGTTTTCAAGTCAATCCGGAAAGTATTATTCAAAAGCTGAGTAGTATTTGGCCGTTGACCGGATGCAACAAGCTATTATCCTCTCTTATCGTAATAATTGTAAGACCGCCTTGGTTGAATTCCCAAGGCTGGTCCCTTGGTGGTCAAAAGAACTTAGCTACCTACGTAGTAAGAGTATTAACAGAGACAGAAAGAATGGTGAGTGGCAGACTTATAAAACTGCCCTCACTTCCTATTGCATGACGTTAAGAAACTCCAAGAGGAATTCCTGGAGGAACTACTGCGATAGCATTAAGGACATTTTTGAAACTGCAAAGCTGGTAAAGATAATGTCTAAAAACAGGAGCTGTAGCCTAAATATCATTAGGTTGCCAAATGGTGGTTATTCTGGGATTGGGGAAGAGACACTTTCTGGATTGTTTAGGGTTAATTTTCTGGTTTCGGGGATAAATAACCATAAGACTATTCCTGCTGCTTGCTCCTCTCCTACCTGTGACAGTAGTAAGTGGGGTCCTGCTTGGAGGGCGGTTACTCTGAACAGGGTTAATTGGGCAATAAAGTCTTTCAAACCCTAAAAAACCCCGGGAATTAATGGTATCATTCCGATTCTTCTTCAGAAGGTAATTGAGGTGCTTGCTCCCATTCTCTGTAGAATCTACAGAGCCTGTATTGCCTTTGGGCATGTGCTATCATCTTGGAGGCATACCAACGTAATATTTTTTCTAAAGATTGGACAATTATTATGAGGCCAAGTCCTTCAGGTGCATTAGTTTTGCGTCTTTTCTTCTAAAGACTATTGAAAAGCATATTGACTGATATATTGGGGAAGTGATTCTGGCTTCAATGCCGCTGTCTAACTCTCACCATGCCTATCAATCGGGTAATTCTACGGATACTGCCCTTTACAGTCTCTCCTTTATACGGGAGAGAAACTTTAATGCAAAGGAAATTTCCTTAGCTATTTTTCTTGACATTGAAGGCGCTTTTGATAAAGTACCCATTGACACCATCCTACATGACCTTTATAGGAAAAGTGTTGATATGACGATCTCTTAGCGGATCAAGAATTTGTTATCTAATAGATACATCTGTGAATCCTTACTCTTTACTTGGTGAAAATATGACAGTGCATGCTTTGGAAGGTTGTCCGCAGGGAGATGTTCTTGCACCAATTCTTTGTTTAGTTGTAGACTTTCTTTTGAAGAACATAACTAGTTCTAGTGTATCCTGTGTCGGATATGCTGTGATGATGTTATAATCATTGCTAGAGGCAAGTTTGGTAGTACTGTCTCTGACATGATGTCCACTGCTCTTAGGAGTGTTGAGTCATGGTGCAAAAATGCAGATCTCTCTGTTAATCCCCAAAAGACTGTTATATATGCTTTTAAAAGAAAACATTTCTTAATCTTTGAGACATTTGCTTGTTTAGTCAGAAGTTTATTTGCTCCAAGGAGGTAAAATTCCTAGAAATTTACTTTAATATGGATCTCAATTGGAAGAGACACTTTTAATACTGCATAACTAATGCTAGAAGAATTTTCTGGTCATGTAGAAATGCTATTGGAAAAACCTGGGGATTGAATCCCAAGATTATCCATTGGATTTTCTCTATGGTAGTCTGTCACATCATTACCTGCGGCTTCATTATATGGTGGTCTAGAACTAGATGTGAAACTGCTAAATTAGATTTAATTAGGTTTCAAAGGATGGTGTGTATTGCGATCTCTGGATGCATGAAAACCATTCCTACTGAAACTCTTGAACTTTTGCTTGGATTGCACCCACTCTACTTGCACATTGAAGCTGGGGCTCTCATATGCATAAACAGACTTAAATATCTGAAACACTGGAAAAATTACTCAAAGTATTTATTTTGGAGTAATCTGAACAGCAATGTTATAATCATCCTTATTTCCACATGCCAACTGATGGCATTCTTGTCAGATATAAGTTTAACAAGCCTTATGAAATTCAGGTTCTTTCATGGGATAACTGGAAGTGGACTCCTAACTACAATAAGAAGAAATGTATTGTATGGTACACCCATGACTCTAAGCTAGGCACTAGTACTGGTGCTGGAGTATGCTGTCCGGATAATGGTACAAAACTATTTTTCCCTCTTGGCAGCTACGCTACTGTCTTTCCAGCTGATGTCTTTGCTATTCTAATGTGTTGTAGAATTTGCTTTGATAGATATTACAGGAGCAACCAAATCTTTATCTTCTCTGATAGTCAGATTGCTCTTATGGCTTTAAGGAAATCTACTATAACGTCATCCGTTGTCTGAGAGTGATATACTGCACTTTGTAAAATTGCTAGCAACAATCAAGTCATACTTTACTGGGTGCCTGGACATTCAGGCATTCCAGGTAATGGAATAGCTGAAGAATTGGCTAGAAAAGGTTCAAGCACACCTTTTGTTGGTCCCTAATGAACTGACTAGAAGAATTGTCTATGACATCTTCAGAAAGCTTCAGTGCGAGAACTGACGTAACACTAATGACTAAAGGCAGGCGAAAGAATTAAACTGTAAGTGCCCTAGTCTGCGCCAAACGGAATTATTCAAACTCAGTAGAACTGGCATCAGAAGGACTGTTGGGCTCCTTACTGGGCACTGCACCCTTAAAAAACACCTAAATATTATAGGTCTCATTAAGGATTCGCTGTGTAGAGGTTGAAATTACAGCGAACGAACCGCCGCGCACATACTCTGTGAATGTGAGGTGTTCTCCGCCCATAGGTTGGAACACTTGAGCCGACATGTGATCGATCCCTGGGAGTTGCATGACATTCCTGTCAAGTGCCTGCTGATTTTTGCTTCGGCTACTGGTCTCTTTTCTTAAGGACTGTTTCATTTTAGGGGATAGTACAATAGACCTCTGGTCGGTGTGCTAGGCTCTCTTGGAGCTACCCACCATTATATCATTAATTCATGTCATTTCACTCCCAGTTTTTCTCTATTTCTTGTGCAAATTTTTCCTTACAACAACTATTTCACTGTGTTGGTTATAGATATATCTTAGAAAAAGACATATGAATTCAGCACTAAATTCAAGAGAGGGTGGAGTGTAACTCACTAAGGATTTCAGCTTTCGGTTCTTGCAATGTCAATTCCGGATTAAAAATTTATATTTTGTTTCAAACATCAATTTCTTGGAATCGGCTACAAATATAGCTTCTTGGAATCTGTTATAGATATAATTTATATGATAACTAATACGGATTTAGCATATTTAGCATCAAATTACATAGGGGGTTTACTAAATATTTCCACATCCGTTTTTTTCCCTTCGAGTTCCAAACATTATTTTGAAACCTATATTTCTCCCACTGACTGTGGATAGAGATTAGATGGTGACTAATAAAAATTCAGCATTAAATTCTAGAAAAGGTAGGTTCATTAAAGATTAGTATTTCCAGTTCCGGATATGAGACTTCCTGTTTTTCCGAAAATTCATTTGATTGTACGAAATGAATATGCAAAAGAGAATAAAAATGCTTAATATGTGTGCCAGAAATGAAGTATTTGCCACCATGTGAAGGTTCGTTCATACATTTTTGTTATACTTAATTTTGATGTGGAGCTGCAGCGGCTTTAAAATGTTCCCAATAAGATGAAAAATTCTTTCCGATCGATTTATTCTATGTATCCCAGTCTTGGACACAACGAATGTTATTCTTTAGCAAATTTCCAAATCAGGACTGAAGCGTTTGCTATCATATTGAGCAAATACATCTGTGATATTGGTTTCTTTCAGGGATCCCTTCACTTAAGTGAAAGGACTTTAAGGAACCCAAACACACTCCTCCTGTAAACTACGTTTCTTGTCTCTTATGACAATAGTTTTTCTCTTGAATCAAATTGAATCTGTGGTAACAATTTCATATTTTTATCTTTAAATGTAATTAATTTTATTTTTCAAGTTCGCTGTGTTGTAAATGCACTTTCAAATTTTTTCCATTGATTATATCCTTACTTACCATATCTGCAAGATAGATTAAAACATCATATTGAAGACACTTAGTATTATTTAACATTATTTCTTTATTTAATTATGTTGCAGACTGATGTTATTATTTTTAAAAAATGATTGTTATCAATTACAAGCAAATACTTCGTTATTTTCAGACAATGTGAGACCTATTGTATTAGTGAGATCAGAAATTTGCAGCTTTGAGAGACCATCGTGGTGATTAAGCTACGATCGAATTTTTAAATACGCGATCCATAAACATATAGACTTGTTCATATACTCTCCTACTGCATTCCTTGAAACATCTCATTAATCGCACGGATTCAGCATTGGCTACGGTATGAGACAGTGGTTGATTTTATTCTTTTTCCGACTTCTTTTCTCTGAAGTTTTCAGCAATCTATACAGTATAAACATTTTAGCAACTCTACTCACATGAAAGTTTTCACTGCTCTTCTCAGTCTCTGTTTTAAGGTAACATTTCAGCTTAGCTTCGGGATGAAACGCTTTACTTCAAGACACCTGAATCGTAATTGGTGTTGCTCTGCCCCTTATCAGAAAATGCTGTTTTATGGGGACGTCTTTACTGTATATTAAATCGCCTGTCCCTTGTTGACGTCGATTCCTCGAGTTAGCTCTCAGCGTGGGTTCAGTCCCGTCAGACTTTGTGTCTCTCTTGCGTTTTAGTTTCAAGCTTATTTAGAACATTTATGGTTTATAAAACACTTTTTAAGTTAATGTAATTTTGTCGACTTTGCGCAGAAAGCATTCTTCACCACTCGATTTCTACCGTCGTTTAAATATTTTAATATTTTTACTTATGATATATTTAATCTCACATCTTCAGTTCCGCAGAATCCAATATATTTCCGGGCATTAAATAAAAACGAAAAGATCAAATTGACTCTGTACTGTTCAGAATTTATAAAATAATGTTCTTTTTTCAAGATTAAGTTGTCCGGACATCATTGTAATGCACCAACTTATATTTGAACCACAAATCTCAGCCTTGGCAGTCAACTATCTATTCTTTGAGGTATTGCGATAATCATGTTTCATTCTATGGTTGATGTGGGCCATACAGCTTTTATGTTCCCAATAAGAAGGAAAAATTATCTGATAAATTTATTCTAATTATCCCAGTCTCTGAAACAATGAATGTTATTCTTTAGCACATATACAAATCAATACTAAGTGCTTGATATCATATTGAGCAAGTAAAACTGTGCTGTTATCTTCTTTTGGTAATCCCTTCATTTGAGTGAAAGTACAATAAGGAACACATGCACACCCCAGTATACTGCGTTTCTTGTCTTTTATGACAAAAGTTTTGTTCTTTACATATTTAATCCGATATATTTTCGGGCATTAAATGAAATCGAAACGATATAAAAGATTCTGTATTGTTCAGATTTTATAAAAGAAGTTTCTTTTGTCAAGATTAAGTTGCCTGAACATCATTGTAAATAGCATTCCCCAACTGCAATTTGAACCACAGATCTCAACTTGGGTAGAGAACTGTTTATTCATTGAAGTACTGAAGCTATCATCTTTAATTCTATGATTGAAGTGGACTTTAGAGGTTTCTAAAGATGCTCACAATAATAAGAAATACTTCCGATCGATATAATCTATGTATCCTGTTCTTGGAAATAACTAGTTTTATTCTTTAGCAAATTTCCAAATCATTACTAAAGCCCTTGATATCATATTGAACAAATACAGCTGTGCTATTGGCTTCTTTCAATGCTCTCTCCAATACCCTCACTTAAATGAAAGGGCAATAAAGAACACAAACACACTCCCGTAAACTGAGTTTCTTGTCTCTTATGACAATAGTTTTGCTCTTTACAAATTGAATCCAATCTGTTTTCGGGCATTAAACGAAATCGAAATGATATAAAAGAATCTGTTCGGAATTTATAGAAGAATGCATTCTTTCGTCGGAAAAAGTCAGTAATGTGTATGACAATGAATCAACAATGAATTTTTTGTGGTACTTTGATTTAACATTTAGCGGGAAAATTCAGAGGTCTTCTATTGTTACTTTATTCTATAATTATACAAACTATTGTTTTCCAGACACAATTTTCAAATTTGATATATCGAAAAAGAAGCACGTTTTAAAACCTCCTGAACATATGTCAAGCATTTTCTGCAAGATGTTAGTCTGCCCATTCAATAAGGAATGCACGTACCGCTATGATATTTTATAGATACATTATGAACAAATAAGAAAAACCCTGATCTTTTAATGTGTCCCGAAAAAATCGCCAAAATTATTAATAAGAAGCAAAATATAGTCAAATCTTATATAATAAGAAAAGTGTGTGTCTGTGTCATTTCGTCTCTGTCGTCAGCAGCTGAAAATTGAAACTTCACACAGCGGCGAAATTCTATACAAAGTTACTTCAGGTCCCCTAGCGGCACAGCTCGACAAGATCTTTTAAAAATTGGAATTAGTTAAACAATTATAAACTTTGAAAGCAGCAAATAATAGTCCCTTTTTGACAATTTCGACAACCTTTCCATTCATAACAGCTGCAGACGGTCATCCATGAGCGTTCCAGATAGCTGTCGCCACAGTGGCAGTCAAAATGCCAACTAAAAGCTTTCATTGTTTTATTTTTATTTGGAATTATATTCTAATTTGGTATTATATTACCATAGTGAGTATTGTGTTAAAAACTGACATAAAAACTCAAATGATCAAAACTAGCTGAGAGAGAATTTAGTCGTATTTTGAATTTCACTTTTCGCGTAAAATTTCACCTTAAAAATTGCATTATTTGGAGCAGACGATTTGCGAATGCCAATACTACGAAAGTAAGTGTTTTAAAAAATAGCGAACATTTTGTCGAGATGTAAACATTGCTGGTCTGGAACAATGGATTTAATTATCGCTTTCCTAAGTTCGGCAAATTTAAAATATTTTATTTTATTTTGATTTATTATTTATTATATGTTGTCGCTCTACTGGTTCCACTTGTTTATTATATTGTCATTAGGAGTATTGTTCTAAAAATAACATATATCTGATCAAAACGCTGAAGGATTATTTAATATTATGAATTTTACTTTTCGGGTAAATTTTACTTCTCGGGTTTTACTTCTCGGGTTTGTTTTTCTCTTGCATTCTGAATTTATTATACTTACTTTGTATTTTAGATGTGAGGTGTTCTAAAAGAAAAGCCACATAAAATGTATTATTTTAATAACTTGGAATACTATCTTTTAATTATGCTGGAGTTTAACCCTTAACCGGAAACGTGAAAAATCAGTACGCAAACAGAAATGTGCCGTCTGTACGACTGCTCGTTTTTAGAAATTGCTATAAAAATTAAAACAGAACAAAACTCTTAATAATTTACCAAATAGTGAGCGTAAATATTTATTCTTTAATAGTAATGCATTAACAGGACCAAATTTTTAATATAACAGCAAAAAAATAGGTTTTGAAAATCTAAGACAGAAAACATTTCAAAATTATACTTAACTACTCACAATATAAAATTTTCGAAAATATGCTAAAATAAATGCAAATATTTTTACACAAATTACTTGAATATGAATTATAAAAATTTGGTATGGAGCAAAATTCGCAAAACAATTAATAGTAAAAAATTACAGCAAGTTCTAAATATCTGCATTTTTTATGAAACCTTTGCATTTGGGTTTAGAGCACTGCAAACATACAGGCTTCCTGCATAGTACACACAGGAATTTTGTCATCCTATGCGTTGTTCAGTGACACAAAGAACATGCTTTCCGTTTGGGAAGCACTAAATCATCACCTACCTGTGATAATCTTTCAACTGGGTTTTGAGGAATGCGAGCTATTATAAAGCGCAATTCTCGAGACAGTTGAGTATTCTGAAGTCGACTTTTCATATGTTCCTGGACTAGTGTGGATGCTAACGACTTCGCAAACACGGACTTTTTCTTTATTTTCTCATTTTTCTTGTAGCACTGATGTAAAACATATGAATTTACTACTGAAACATCCAGAATGCGGAAACAAACAGCTAAAGGCTATCTGCTTGTGCGACAACTTGAGGAATGTTTGGAGCATTTATCATCAAGACTATCTACAGAGGGTGTTCATACATTTTTGTAATGATTTTGAAAATATACTACATCACTCAATAAGTCTCCGGTCTAACTAAGAAATTTTTTTTCAGAAATTCGACTTTATTCATCAACACACTCTCCTTCAAGAGTTATTCATTCATTCCAACGTTCCTCTAATTTTTCGATGTATTTTTTGTGGAACGATTTGTCTTTGCTCTCAAATAAGGCCTCAATTTCGGTAATCACTTCATTTGAGCCACATTTCTTTCCCTGGAGCATCTTTTTGATGTCTGCAAAAAGCCAGTAGTCGCTGGGGGCCAGATCTGGAGAGTACGGTGGGTGAGGAAGCAGTTCGAAGCATAATTCATGTAATTTAACCATCGTTGTCATCGACTTGTGACACGGGGCATGTCTTGTTTTTGGTCCGGTGTGAGCAACGCGGCACCCACTTTGAAAGCAACTTACGCATGCTCAAATGTTCGTGTAAAATTGTAAACACACTACCTTCTGATATCTTTAAGATGTCAGCTATCTCACGCAACTTCACTTTATGGTCTTTTAAAACTATTTTGTGGACTTTTTTTATGTTTTCCGGAACAACTGCCGATTTTGGGCGACCAGATCGTTCAGCATCATCGGTCTTTGTACGACCGTGTTTAAATTCAGCATACCAGTCAATAATAGTTGATTTCCCTGGTATAAAGTCTCCATAACGTTTATCATTGTTTTGAAAATTACAAAACTGAGGTCACTAAAACCACTGTAACATATAAACTAATTGTCAGAATGTCATGAAATTTTGACACGTATCGTTTGAAGGTTGGTACCTATCCAGAAATCATATGGGTCTGTCAACAGTGTTGCCATATATGTGTTAGACCGGAGACTTATTGAGTGAAATGTTATATATATAAACAAAGATAAGAATTTTATTTTCTAATATGTTCAATCTGATAGCTCTTTTGTTGAACTATCATATTACATTTTGATTTCTAAGATAAAAGAGCTTTTCTTAAAATATCAAGGTTGATTTAGTTCCACTCCTTCACCATAATCTTCCAGAGTTCATCCAATAATTTGGGATGCTGCTTATAAAGAGCTTATTTTAAAAGTTCAAATGCACAGTAATCCATAGAAGACGGGTCGGGGGACCTGGATGGGATGCATCTAAATGGAATAGCCGCAATTCCGGTTTCATTTATCATTTTTCAAAAAATGTAGCAGTAGATTTAGATGTATGGCTGGTAGCTTTATCCTGAAGCTTAACAAAGTGAAGATTGTTTGGTGTCAAATGATGGTATGCCTTTTTTGAAAACAGGTGTTAAAACATATATCTGATAGTAATCCGAGTTAATTTTGACATTTTTTCTACTTTCCTTATTTTAAATTTTCCGTTATAAGAGAATCCAGCAATAACCATAGAACTTTTGTCAAAACTTTCCTTGCTTTCTCTGAACCAACCTTTGTTGGGTATGCATTTTTTACCTTTTTCCCAGTCAAATGTAAACTTTGAAGTTTATTTACTTTTTTATTAATTATGTCACTTAATTTACGTATAGAAATATTAAAACAATGCTTTTCACATCTTTTTTTAATAATCGAATAAGAGTATTATAATTTAATAAGAGTATTTCTCTTCGGAAAGCGCAAAAATATAGCTTTCGATCCATTGTTTATTTTCTAGCGACATTTTAAAGCAAAGAATAATTTTAATTATGCAAACGATAATTAAACCCTATTCCGACTTGATACCAGTCAGGTTTTTTTCTATTTTATTTAAATTTAATTCATGGAGAAAGTCAAAATCGTTACAAAAATGTGTGAACACCCTCTGTACTCCACCTTTATTTGCATTATAATATGCGATAATTTCAGGTTTCTGCGTTTCAATATCAGTGCAAACTTTGCCATGCATCGAAGAGGTGAATACTGTTGCTCTACCTTTCCTGTTGATGTGCGAAATCATTGTTGATTCCTCTGGAAGGACATATAATGTTGATCCAACGTATCTTGTTTTATTAGGTAAAACTTTGGGCGGAATTTCTCTTTTGTTTCTTTTCATTGTATCGATGTAAGTTAGATTTGTTTTCAATAGAATGTTTACAAATTCTATGTACGAGAACCATTTATCGGCAGTAACATTTCGATTTGTTCCAAAAATGGGTTGAATAAAGGGCCAAACAGACTGCGTTGGTTTAGAAAATTTTCTGTATTCTGATTGTAGCCCAATTCAGTCAGAGTCTTTGCCACAATATATGTATGCATTGTAAAGATAACTATTCTTGGCGTCTGTTAAAGCCATGATTTTTATTTCGTATTTACATGGTTCATTTGGCATATACATTTTGAAGCGAACTTTTCCTCTAAAACTAACAAGCATTTCGTCAACTGTTTTCGACTGTCCAATTCCATAGACACTTTGGCAATTTTCTGTAAAACTCCTGAAAATATAGGAAATAGCTGCTGTTGGATCCTGTTTTATTCGTTCTAATCTGTCTTCGGGATTGTCGAATCTCAATGCGGAAAGAAGTAATGCAAATATTTTTATACCCATTACGTCCCTAAATATGTCTCTACCGGTTCCATCAGTGGCGAAAAGTGTTTCAAAGTTCTCATGGTTTGAGTTGAATACTGATGTGAATATTAAGGCTTCCATTTCAATCTAATCTATATATTTCATATTACTGGTCTGTGTTTCATATTTCAGTCGCATTTCATCAGTTTTATGTACGATATGAAGTAAAATATCGTTAGTAAATAATAACTGCCAGACAGTGAATGGATCTACTTTTTCTCCGAGATCTCTAGATTTACCGCTTAAAACAGGCAGTTTTATGATTATATTGTGCTCTCTTGTTCGTGACGAGGGTCGAACGTCTGAAGCAGACCATGGGTACCGATTTTTTCCATATATATATTTACTATCCACTAAGTTTTCATCATTTCTTATCTCTTCATTCTCACTTTCATCAGATTTTTCTCACAACGTTGGATCACTTTCATATTCGGAATTTATATATTGATCTTCTGAAATACTATCCACATCGCTAACATCACTTCCTACTTCATCAAACCATCTCAAAATAGTCTCTTCAAAATCTTTATCACCACCGCGTACTCGCTTTGATGGTCCCGCCATGTAGATATTTCACAGAAAAAAATTACGTAAACAAAAACGTGTCGTATAGTAGACTGCGTCTAATAAATATATTTTTTTCTTTCAATAACTAAGAATGCGCAGGTGTTGCGAATGAGTCCGATGGGAGAGGACCAATAGCGTAACGATTAGGTGGAATGATAAGATTGGAAGCAAGTTCATTTTTATGTAAAGGGTAGATTTCTAAGTGCAGTAGTCTCACAGACAGTAAGTTTTCGGCTAAGGGTTAATGTAAAGGATTATATATTTTAGTTTCAGGTAACGAAGACAGTATACCCATACGCCCGGGACGTTTTTTATGGCGTATTACCTTCATGCAGAAAGTTATTTATCCTTTTTTCGAAGAGGGCATACAATCAAAGAGCTGATTCATTTTTTAAATTTACTGTATGTGTTCCGGTATAATTTTAATCAGATGCTTATATCTAAAACCCGAACAACGCTAAGTATTCACTCTAGTGTATATATACACTTCCCGACATAGAAAGTGCAACACCATGAAGTTTTGGCTGTATAATCATACGGAAATTGCGAGAAAAACGCAGCTGGCCGACGTATGCAAATGATATGAAATGCAAGTCAGTCACGTGATTAGAGCGTGGGATAAACGGGATGAAAACGGCAGATGAGCCAACAGTTGTTAATGTCTATCGCCTATGGAAACCCGTTTTCCCAGCTGTTTTTTTATTTCAGAAGACACATGTTGTGTAAGAGATGCCTGGCCGACGTAGCCGAAGCACGTTTCAGCATTGGGATGATCGTACGAGGTGATTCATCTTAGGCCTACGTACAGCTGATTGAAATGCAAGATTGGTCGTACCGGTGTATCGCCGTTAAAACACGCTCAGATGTGTCCACTGGGGACTAAGGATTTGGAGGAGATGGATTCAAGAATGGAATAAGAGTCGTCGCAATGATACAGGCCCATGCAGACATACGTCAGCACGTGTTCTAAGACATGCGGTGGCAACCTCACAAACGACTACTGTCAACATTCTGCAGAATTTGCAGGATACATTGGATATTCCAATATATGCGAGAACAGTTTCTCAACGATTGACCGAAAGCGGCTTGTACTCAAACCGTCCTTTACGAAGACTGCCATGAACAACAAGACACCGACGTGAGAGATTGCAATCGTGTCGGGTCCGAGCCTCTTGGACGACTGAATGGGACAGGGTAGTGTACAGCGACGAATCTCGATTATCTTTGTCAAATAACAGTCGAGTTGTGAGCGTCTAGAGGCGACGTGGAACATAACAAATCTTGCTACAACGGATGAACGCCATACTGCTCGACAACGCGGCATCATGGTTTTTGGTGACATCGGCGTCGATAGAGGCAAAATGAAGGCAAGACAATATGTGGATGAATTGCTGTGGCCAGTTGCACTGTCATACCTCCAGCGGATGCAACATGCTGTTTTCCACCAAGATAACGCGCGATCGCACACGGCAATCATCAGCAGACAAGCCTTGCATGGTACTCAGGTGCTTTCTTGGCTACCGTTGTCACCAGATCTCTCAAACCTTGAATCCATTACCGTATTGCATTATCCTTCTGGAATTATCATCACTTATTTATATATGCCATGTATGTCTGCGTGTGTTTTATCTTCCCACTCTAACTCCCATTTCATTCGAGGCTCGGCAGTAAAGTCAGTAACAAGCGTTTTGTTCGCGAAACCGGGAATTATAGACGAATTGTAGGATTTAGAATTAAGAAATTTCAAATTCTTTGGTTTACTAATAGATATTTGAAATTTGAAATATGAGATTAAAATAGTATTATAAGTATTCTCTGAAAAAATCAAGTTTCTAAGATAATAACTTCTGAAGTTAGCAATTAAGATGTTAAACAGCCGTAAAGTTTCATTGCGTTACCCATAATCCAAAGCAAGGGTTGTAAAAAATGTAAAGGTAAAGCCTGCTTTTTATGTACCAGAAATAGTTTTAAAGTATTTATATTTTAAAAATATATATGTATACAAACAAAGAGTGTTCGCGATATGTAGATTTTGTTTATTTCCCGAAAGTTGCTCCGTATATAGAAGCAACAAATTGAAAAAAAAATAGAACCATTGCAACTAGAGCCGTATGCCCTTACATGTCACGAAGGGATGCTATAGAAAGTTCATATGAAACACAACAAAATCAACGTTGCACTGACCAGTTCATACCCTAAAAGTGAAACTGTGAAGGGTATGGTGTTCACATCTACGGATTTTCTTTCCAAATTTGGCAACAAACGTTTTAAGATTGAATATGTTGGTCCTTTTATGAAAGTTAAAATCTTACTGACGTTTAATGGGCGTGGTTAACTTTCTAAAGCAAGTTTATATTAAACAAACTCTTCAAATTTGAAAATGATAAATGTCTGGAAAATATTAGGAATTCCATTACAAGTCAGTCAATATTTATCATTAATTTTTAAAAATGTTTTTTACAGCGTGTTTCATTAAATATTTCCGTCAAAATAAACTCTGAATTCCTACTGAAATCGAGTAATTTCCTACCATTTTGTACATTGTTATGAATGAAAATATAATTAATGATCATAATTTTCTTTTTACAGCTATCTCGCTATATTAAAAAAATGTAACTGACAACACCGCTGCCTCCGCTGTTTGCCAAATTTCGCGTTCCTCGTATTTCTCTGCCCCGTCCCGCAAAATCTCTAGCACACAAAAATATGAAATTTGGTATATTTATAGAAAAATATCAGCGGAATATGCTGATATAAACGGTTTTTCGATTAAAAATTTAGTTTAGGAAATATTTAATGTCAAATTCAAACGAAGAGTATTTGAGTTGCGAGTTCGCGTCCTGGATAGACTAGCGATAGCAAGACCTCGAATTTTTATCGGCATGTCTCTACATAGTTAAATTTTTGTTATCATGGACCTACATAGTTAATTTTTGTTGGCTGGTACCTACATAGTTAATTTTTGTTGGCTGGTACCTACATAGTTGAAATTTTATAGGACGGAGTCCTTTTTTCAAAATTTCGATTTAGTTAATAAGTCATTTAATTTTGTATGCACTTCTGAAGAGAAAATATAAGCGTTTGGTAAATATTGTTGTTATGAACATTGCAATTTAATTATTATATTGCAGGCATTCCTCCGGGGGCCCCCTTCACCTGCCTTTATGTATAAAATGAACAAAAATATTTTGCAAAAACATAATTGTATTCTAAGAAAATTATACAAAATGTGCTTCTTACACGAATTTAAATTATTGGCCCCTTTCTTATCATAGTCAAGATGCCAACATGCTAAATTAATTCACTTAAACCATATATATCCCCAAAGTGAATCTTTTCGTTGGAAATACCTATTTCAATGGCATACAAATATTTTGAGGAATCAGATGTTAATTTTTTGATGCTGCAATTGTTTCATTTGTGGCCTATCTAATGCAGGGTGCTCAGGACAGGTACCCCACATGCGCATGCATTAGTCAGGTCCTGGCTGTGTTACAAACAAACAGCAGAACGTACACTTATAACATTTTGCCGTTTGTTCGTAATACAGTAAGAAATCGTTCTTAATAGCAGGCAGCACGAAAGAGTTCGCGATATAGGCTCAGCGACCACAAGGAAGTAGGAGACGAAGCCTCCCAACTCATGAAATGAGTTTTGGGATTGCCTGATCTGGGGGATGAGCTTGGTGAAATTGTTAGAGAAGTGCGTTCAGGAAGTTGGTGAGCGTCAGCTAATAAAAAGGAGACACGCTGACGGGTGTATGACGCCTGTGACCAGCTCCGATTAATGAGCGGCACTGAATGGAGGGCGGAGCGCCGGGGTTTTGCGAGCGTAGGAAACATAAGAGGTCGTGTGCGCCAGCCGGATTGAAAGAGCAGCTCGCGCTCCATGGTTGGTGAATGTCAGATAAAACGGGAAGGTCCCCAACAGGCATATTACGCCAGCTTAGCAGGCGGCTAGAAAGTGCTCGCACAGCGATCTTATCTGTCGTTAGCGAGGCAAAACCTCCCGACTCGCGAAGCGAGTAACGGGGGTTGATGAGCATTGTGAGCACTGGGCGGAGGTCCTAGTTGTACGTAATAATAGTAATTGATTTTATATCATTTTAAAGTTTCTAGTAGACTATATATGCTTGCTTTAAATATATAATTTGATGGCAAAAGTAATAAAATCCAAAATATTAATCTAGGATAAATTGTACCATTGGTACCATTATAAAAAATAGAAACCGTTTTAATTATGGAAAAAATTATTTTATAACTGTACATAACGTTTGAATAGATGTCCATTTTATATTGTATGTTGTGCGGCAAAACTTAATGTCTTTCTGATTACATGAAGGAAAATGAATATGATTCTGTAAGGAAAGTCACGTGATGCCCAAGTCCGATTTCTGTTTAGATATAAAAAGGAAAATGGTTACGTATAACTTAAAGTGTGAATTGGATGCAACTAATATAACTTGATATATATGCATATTTTTATCGCACCAAGAACAATATTTGAAACAATCAATCTTACACAATAATTAGTTGCTTTTTTAAAAAAAAAATTATTGGAATAATATCACAAAAAAAAATAACTATTATCAGGTTTTAGTTTCATTTCCAACTTTTCTATTTAATTACTTCTGTGAATTTGAACTGCGATTTTTATTAAATGCATCAAATGCAGTTGAAACTGTTCTATCTAAGGGAATAGCAGAAATTTATTGAAGAAATGTTAAATTAAACATATTAATATTTCCAAAAGAAGATATTAAATTCGCTTGACAAGATCATGGGATCTATTTAAAGAGATTAATTTATGCGACTTACTACTCTTTCACATGCTTTTATACACAATAGAAACAAGGAAAATTTTACGATAAAGTTTAATTTTTATTTTTAATGAACGAAATTATTTTTTAATTTTATAATAATTTTCCATTTGAGCACGTTTCAACATTTAGATTCATTTTTAACACTTTACAACAAAGTTGAAAAGTGTTTATGACTTTGTTCATTCTGTCTGTCTGTCTGTCTGTCTGTCTGTCTGTCTGTCTGTCTGTCTGTCTGTCTGTCTGTCTGTCCGTTAGCACGATAACTGCCGTAAAAATGACTTAATCAAAATGAAATTTTAGTATGTTGTTCAGACGGTCTGTAGGACCTATGGGAATATAAATGAATAATATCACACAATTAGTTTTGGATTGAACCCGGGTTGAAAAAATGAAATTCATTGAGCCCTATGGGACCTAATTTTTCTAACATTTTTTAAGCGGATTTAAAATTCACAAATTGCTTCGAAAATTTTAGGTAATAGTCAAATTGTTCCATAAAATATATAAAAAAAAATTCAGCTAAATATATTCAGTAGTTTTATAAATAAAAATTAAAATAATAATTACACATCTTATATGAAACGATCACGTGACCATGATATGAAACGATCACATGACCCACTTCAAAATGAGATATGGCATCCATCTTGTTTCAAATTCGTGATTTTTTAAAGTTCTTTTTAATTCATATTGAGTGTTGTATCCATCCTAAAACTACTTTATTTCTGCTTAAATTCTGTGCATCTACATACTAAAACAACACAATGACAATATATTTGAGTTTAAATTATCATTCAAATTTGATTATTTCTACAATTAAGCCTATTTTTCACCTATGTAAAATGTAAACAGCAAAATATGTAGAATGAGTTGTATTAGAATTACTGTATTTCTTTAACACAAAATAATTCAGTCCATGGAGTCTGCATGGCTGATATGAATGAAATATTAATTGATTTTATAAACAGAAGGACGATATTTTTCGATGAAGTTTTAAGCATAAAGTTTATGAATTGTAGCTCCATGGTCTTAATTTTTAAATAAAATAAATTATTATAGTATTGTGATGAATGAAATGTAGAAAGTTATGAATGAAATGCTGCTTTTATAGAGAGATCCAGGCGTGTTATTTTTTCTATGACGTCATTTGAATTAATTTCAGTTGTTTTCGATGAAGTTTTCAAATATAATAAATTATCGTAGTATTATGATAGATTTAAAAATATTACCGTGGAATGTATTGCATTTTAGAGATATATAAACCGCGCAATTTATATTTCAATGCCGTCTTTTGAATGAAGTTCATTTTTTTCAATGAAGGTTTAAGTTTTCAAATATAATAAATCAATGTAGTATCGTGATAAGTTTTAAAATATTACCGAGGAATGTATTGCATTTTCGACTTTTTTAAATAAAATTGCATTGAAGTTGGAAAGTGTTTCATAATCAATGCTTTAAGCATGATTGATCTTTCTTGTTAACACTTTACAATAAAGTTGAAAAGTGTTTATGACTTTGTTCATTCTGTCTGTCTGTCTGTCCGTTAGCACGATAACTGCCGTAAAAACAACTTAATCAAAATGAAATTTTAGTATGTTGTTCAGACGGTCTGTAGAACCTATGGGAATATAAATGAATAATATTACCCAATTAGTTTTGGATTGAACTCGGGTCGAAAAAATTAAATACATTGAGCCCTATAGGACCTAATTTTTCAAACATTTTTTAAGCGGATTAAAAATTCACAAATTGCTTCAAAAATTTTAGGTAATATTCAAATTGTTCCATAAAATATATAAAAAAAAATTCAGCGAAATATATTCAGTAGTTTTTTAAATAAAAATTAAAATAAAAATTACACCTCTTATATGAAACGATCACGTGACCATGATATGAAACGATCACATGACCCACTTCAAAATGATATATGGCATCCATCTTGTTTCAAAATCGTGATTCTTTTAAGTTCTTTTTAATTCATATTAAGTGTTGTATCCGTCCTAAAACTACTTTATTTTTGCTTAAATTCTGTGCATCTACATACTGAAACACCGCAATGACAATATATTTGAGTTTAAATGCTCATCTAAATTTGATTATTTCTACAACTAAGCCTATTTTTCACCTATGTAAAATGTAAACAGCAAATTATATAGAATGAGTTGTATTAGAATTCCTGTATTTTTTTAACACAAAATAATTTAGTCCATGGAGTCTGCATGGCTGATATGAATGAAATATTAATTGATTTCATAAAGAGAAGGACGATTTTTTTCGATGAAGTTTCAAGCATAGAGTTTAATTTTTTGTAGCTCCATGGTCTTAAACAAAATATTTAAATAAAATAAATTATTATAGTATTGTGATGAATGAAATGAATGGGAGAAAGTTATGAATGAAATCCTGTTTTTATAGAGAGATCCAGGCGTGTTATTTTTTCCATAACGTCATTTGAATTAATTTCAGTTGTTTTCGATGAAGTTTTCAAATATAATAAATTATCGTAGTATTATGATAATTCTAAAACTATTACCGAGGAATGTATAGCACTTTAGAGATGTTTAAACCAGGCAATTTATATTTCAATGCCGTCATTTGAATGAAGTTCATTTTTTTCGATGAAGGTTTAAGTTTTCAAATATAATAAATTAATGCAGTATTGTGATAAGTTTCAAAATATTACCGAGGAATGTATTGCATTTTAGACTTGTTTAAATAAAATTGCATTGAAGTTGGAAAGTGTTTCATAATCAATGCTTTAAGCATGATTGATCTTTCTTGTTATCAGTTAAAATAATACCCTTAATCTATCTATATATATATAATTAAAAGTATGTTTTTTGTTTGCCTGTTACATCCAAAAACCCCGATATTTAATGGATATTTTTTTACAAATTTGGTATGTCTATTCTTCATTGTAGCAACCCTGTCCATGTTTCGAGTTTCTAGGAGCAGGGGTTGTTGAGATGTTAATGAAAAGCACCAAAATTAAACCTTCCATAGAAATAGCATTTTGCAGACGATTAATTTCTGAAAATTTATTTGAAGAATTTATTTGCGTCCACAGATAATTGTTATTACGAGAATATACGAGTATATTATATTATTTTACTTTCCCTGCATTACATGGTAATATGTAGGGAAAGTATTGGAATCATGTCGGAAATCACAACTGGAATTTTCGACAGACGTTTTGGGACCTCTAGAAACTATTCTTAGCGTGACGCCTGTGCGTGTCTGTCTGTGCAGTGTATGTATTCACTCTAACTCAAAAACTAATGGATAAAATTTGATAAAATTTCATATGTGAGTCAGTTGTGGGTGACGCTGGTGCTAATTAGATTTTGGTACAATTCCGGATAAAGCAACCCGCATTTTAGCGAAATATCCAACAAAAGTAGCATGTATCCACTCTAGCTAAATAGTTAATTCACCAAATTTCACAAAATTTGGTAGATAAATAACTTGTGGGCGACACTGGTACTGACAAAATTTTAGTTTGATTCGGGAAAAAACACTTGTCTTTTTTTTTTTTTTTTTTTTCTGCGAAATGGCTTTCAAAAATCGTAAAATTCTAAAATAAAAGATTACGTATGCTCAAATGTGTCAATTAAATACTTGTTTTATACACAATTTTGAAGATGTAAAATATTAGACCAACCTCATTAGTCAAGGATTAGCCGTTCTCGAGATATTGAAGTTTTATTTTGCATTTTTGCTACGCCAGTTTTGGATACACGTCCAGTTATCAAATGAAAACGGAAACTGAATTAAAAGTGTAAATTCAGTGTAATTGCAAATAATAATGAGTGTTATTTAGTGCAATTAAAATTAATTTAATGAATTTTTAATAAAATAAAGAGAAAATGAATTTAAGTCTGTAGGGAATGAATTTAAGTCTGCCCAGCCTCAGATTTTTTAATTTTAATTTTTAATTAAATGTAATTTCTTCGGATTGCATAGCATCATATTGTATAGCATCCGGATTAAATCAAATGTGTTCATTTGTCAAACGATTTTTATTTCATTTATATGGTTTAAGTAACAAAGAAATTGCTTTAGAATAGAATTTTGTAAAAGGACGGTATTAAATCATCCATTGGGTTTCATCGGTTACGGCCTTATGATATGCATGTATGTGAAATATTAATATTTTCATTTGATGCTTTCAGTCATCTGTTTATTTTGGCAAAAACGTTTGTAACTCATTTTGTGTTTAACCGATTGTTAAAATCGGATCAAAATGGTACGGGTATATCTTCTATGATTTTAGCAACTTAATTTTGGTGTATGTTGACCAAACTTTAGGCTTCTGAAGCAAATTTTGTACAGCGAGAACAAATATCACTGTGCTTCTTTTTAGGGAATTATTGAATTTTGTATTAGAACTTGTTGAAAGACAATGACATTTTGAAAACTCCTATAATTTATACATTTTTAATCTCAAGAAACGCCGAGTTAATTTTAAAAATCATGAAATTGATATATAATTAAATGTAATAAATTAAAGATATTATATTTTTGATATTGTTATATCAGTTATGGCCATGAAATATAAACTTATGGTAACATTTTGGAAAACTTATTTTTTAATTTATATATTTTGAATTAGTTAAATGCTTGTTTTCACGATTAATACCGTTTGATACCATGTCAATATTTATTTTGTCGTAAAAATAACCAAATTTCATATTTTTGAACATTGGTTTACAAACGGGATCAGGGTGTTTAATTGTTTAATTTTTCAAATTTACATGCACAGATGATTTTGTGTAGCGAGAATATATATTTTTACAATTTTTATTTTTATAAGGGAATTAAACTAAATATATATATATATATATATATATATATATATATATTTTAAAGAAAAATGAATACGTTTTGAATTCGCATACATTTCAAATCACGAGCAACGGCGGATATATCTACTAGTATGTTATGAAGCAAAAGTAGGACACAATCATACAAGCTGTTTACCAATTTTTTGTTTTACCAATTGGACTATTTTCGCCAAAAATATGCTGTAGAAAACACATCATTTACCAGGCGAGGTTTGAATTAAGGATCCCTGCCTGGACAGTGAAATTTATATCCATACTTTAACGATATCATTATATTCTTTTTGCAGAAGACTTTCACTCTATATTCTTCAGATTTTAGATCCAAATGATTTCATTCCTCTGTTATTTCATGAATTCCAAACGTCAGCTCTTCTTGTTCGCACAAACCCAGCTGAAAATCACTGTCAATTGTAGTAGGGTCTTTGAAAAAGTCGAAGCTCGGGCTTCCTGAGACCTCAATTATTCATGCCATCTAAGATACAGCATTAAATTATTTGAGTGGCATTGCGGAATACATGTCCCAACCTACATATGAACAACGGAATATTGCTGGAGCTGCCGAAGTACAATCGGTGAGGTACAGTCGGCCAACAAAAAATAATTATTAATTATGAAAGTCATATTTGAAAACAAAAATACGAATTGAAACTTGTGTGAATTTTGTCGACTATTGATTTAGCACTGTCTGAGACCTTGGTGCACAAAATTTAGTTCATTACTTTCAGTACTTATAGAAGTACATACCAACATTCAAAACAGCATCATTTTGAAGCTTTTGGGAGACCATCCATCAATTTCCGATGGAAAATACTCAAAATAAAAATTTCAAAATTGCAGTGCCATGCAAATTTTGGACTCTTTGCATTTGAGCAACAAAAGATCATACATTGTTATTGCTAATGTGCTATAATTTGCCTTTGTGCAAAAATTTTATTGTATTTGCACTTTAAATACATAATTTAAAGTGCTATGACAAATTTGAAATTAAATTCTGCTTAGATCTTGACTGCTTAGATCTGTAACTTTAAGTTTGATATAATGCAAACTTTTTATATAAAATAATCTTTTTTTCGCTCAAAAATCGGAATAAAAGATAATGAATCCTGAAATTGCAAATTACACTTCTTTATCGTGATGGATGCCCTTGAAAATATGTAGGCAAAGAATAAATTTGCATGATTGGGACTTCGTGTGGTTAATTGCACAATATATGTAGGCTATTTCCTTGAAAATGAAATTTATAATATATATTTTAATTACTTTAGTTTTGTGAATTGTATTTAGAAGACACACCTATGATTGCGAAGAATATTTTTATCCACATTTTATGTTGCGTTTCTATTTTGAAGATAAGCAATTCTATAAAATGTTAGTGAGAGTTAGCTTTGGAGATCCTCTTATGCAGCATTGAATTATTTGGGCAGTATACTGTCCGTGGCCATGTCCGTACCTTGATACCGCAACACATTCAAGGTTATAAGCAGGAATGGACATTTTGTGTCTTATTGAGTTGTAATTCTTGATGTATGTATCCTCAATTATAGTAAGTTGTAGCAAAATAAATAGTATTAAACATCATTGTTTATATTAGTATATAGTCTAAGTAACGTCTTTAAATAAGTTGAAATTACGCCATAGACGGAAGAAAAATGTGTTAACATCGTTCAATATTTTAATGCGATGCGCATTTCTGCGCTAAAAAAAAGATAATAATCGAAGAAACATTATATAAATTCTATTTAAATTAATCTAAGTAGAAATTTAATATAAATTTTTGAATGATTCGAATAAAATGCCAATGATATGAACCCAACTTCGTGTAGGAACCTTACGGCTTATTGAATTGTAATGTTATATACATTATATATATATATATATATATATATATATATATATATATATATATATATACTAACTTCCAAAAGTTAACCACACAATGCAAATTTTCATTTTTCGAAAGCATATTCGAATTTGATTGGCTGAAAATCGCTGCGGATATAGATGACAGTATGCAAATATCGTACGTTACAGTCAATCACGATTGACTGTCCGGATATATACTAATTAGGCAGTCATTGAAGACGCAAGTATTCTGAAGGGTTTGAGGAGGTGCATTTAAATGCTGATACGAAGTGTTTATAACTTTTGGAGAATTTTTTTTGTGGCATGGATTTTTTTTGGAAAAAAATTAAAATAATTTTTTAAATGATATGATTAAAATATCAATCTTTTTCACCCCACTTCATGAGGAAAATTAATTTGTGGCTGCAAAAGCACACACTTTTGTAGGACTAAATACTGATGTTCCGTTTCCTCTCAAATTATCTCTGTGGGTCTAAATTTAGACTCTGGATCTCGCATTCCTTTTGATAGGACGTCTTTCTAAAGAATACACAAAAGAGCTGAAATGAAGAAGTATAACTACAGAGTATGCGTGACCTACATTTTACTATCTTAAATATAGAAATGGACTCCAAAGGTTTTTTTTTGTATATCTACCGTATTTATTGTCGGAATCGCACACAAATTTATATTTAGCATAATGCTGTCATTAGAAATCTGATGATGACATAAAAATGAATGTTGCCGTTCAAATTATCAAAAATAATGACCAACTAAATATGAAGAAAATCTCTTATACAAATTATATGCACATTAATTTATAGTTGGCATTATTCGGAGTCTAATGATACTTTTGGTTTGACTGTACGACCCAAAGAGCCGAATTAATGAGAGGTGTGTGGCTTGCATTTGCCTGATTGTACTTGGATGATATTTATATCTTCCACAGTTAAACCAAATTCCAAAACCCTTATAGAAACGGTATCCCGGATTGACGCTTTTGCAATTGACGTTCTATGCAATTGACGTTCTATACATCTGAGACAATAATAATTGTTACGACACATCATCGGGAATCGTGAGTGTGCGCTCAGGATACAAGCATGAGTCCAAATTTCAGAATAAATATCCCGTTTATTTACAAGCATAGCTTAAACAGGGACAATATACAGTAAAAGAACATTTAAATGCTTCATTAATTTCGCATTATAACTGCTAATATTCTCAAAACATTGACGAAAGTTCACAAAACAGCTGCTAAAATCACAGTTCAATGTAGGCCGTATCACTTCAACTGCTGTTCGACTGAGTGATGATTCCTTTCATAGACCCTCCATAGAAACTTCTGGATATATCTCATATCGCGTAGAATATTGCTTATATCGAGAAGTTTCTCAAACCTTCTAGAAGTCCCCAAATGTCGCCAAATTGGCAATACATCGTCAAAGCTGGCATCCTCCCCCTCCGGATTTCAGTATCTGACAACCGCAGTCTCACGTCATGGAAAATGATGCTTTCACGAGTGTTTTCTCCGCCAAGTAGTCGAAAGAGATGAAAGTAAGAAGGGGGACAATGGACTCGACCTTATTTTACAAGTTCGCAACATAATTTCTTTTATTGGTGAAGGGGACCATGAATTATTATCCTTCCGATTCCATGTCGAAGAAGATGAGCTTCCGGTTCAAATGATCTTTATCATTGAAGCACAATTTTGTGGATATCATTCTTGCCTTCGCCTGGTAAAACCACACTAGAAAATAAAATTCGCTGCCTTAAATTGTAGGATCCTTAAGAAAATCGAAACTCACTGATAATCTCAATCATCCACTGCATCTAACCTGGAATTTTATGTTTATAGAAAATATATAGTATGCTTTTAAAATACTGCATCTACCATAAATCATACCATGCCTAGCCAATTGAAACCTATTTATTGGACTACTGAGACAATGTTACATTCTTTTACAGCGTATACAGGGTGTCCCATCAAGACCGCCCAAACTCTGCACAGCCAGATTCCTCGCTTGGAATACATAAAAATTGGCCAAAGAACTGTACCTCTACGACCCATAGTTTTCGAGGAAAATGCGAGAGCAAAGTTTAACGTCATATTCGGTGTACGAAAAAACATCTTTATTGGAAACATGAACATCGGTATAGCATAAAACAGAACGTAGGGGTGGGGGTCCGGTTTTATGGCCTCCACGATCCCCAGATCTGACACCTTTGGATTTTTTCCTATGGGGCCATCTGAAGGAATTGGTCTATCGAGACCTAGTTACAACAAAAAGTGACTTAGTTGCTCGTCTTCATGCTGCGTGTAATTTTTGTGGACACCATGCTGCTCCAAAAATCTGCAGTCAGCCATTCCACTGCGCGCGCATGCATGGCTCGATATGCGTGGTGGACATTTTGAACATCTTCCCATGTAAACATATGCAAATACCGATGTTCATGTTTCCAATAAAGTTGTTTTTTCGTACACCGGATATGACGTCATACTTTTCTCTGCATTTTTCTCGAAAACTGTGGGTCGTAGAGGTACAGTTATTTGGTCAATTTTTATGTATTCCAAGCGAGGAATCTGGCTGTGCAGAGTTTGTGCGGTGTTGATGGGGCACCCTGTATGGACTCTACAAGTATCTTGAAAGTATATCTCTTTCGCGACAGTTGACACGCCGTCGGCTGCGAACTTGCATTCAATGACGGACGGCGCGCATTCGTCACGGAGAAAACTTTACCCTAAACGACGAATGGCAGGTATGCGTGTTTTCATATGGAACCTTTTAATTTGTCTATAAGATGGCGTTAAATGTCCGTGGAAACAACTTCAATATATTTTGCAGATAATTGACCTTGGCATAAGGAGAATCCAATGAATTATTTCTCCATTTGGAGCAGTGAAACATGGTTTTGTAATATAAACATATAGAGCACTTCTCGCAGCATCAATAATTTTATAATTGAGTTTCGGGTCTTGTTTTGATTTCAGCTTTATGATTTCGTTGGTGAATCACAGGAATATAAGAAAGAATTTTTTTTGTTTGGGTTTTTGAGGAAGTGAAATTATTCGTATATTTCGGATAAAAAAATAGGAGCAACTAACGAGTATTTTGTATTCAGATTTGTATGAAAAATATACATCAAATAGAAAATAAATATTTCTTTTATTCCTGAAAAAAGTAGATTTCTGTGTTAAATAGGTGATTTTAGTGAATTTTTTTCGCGCAAAAACATTGCCGTCTCCTGAGAACAAGCAGTTCGGAAGCGAAGCGCTCCGTCCTTTGTGCCGCGGCAGTTCCGGAATGCCGCCGTCACGAAAGGGATATATGCAAGAATATAATAAATGAGCACTTATACTACTACTGCACTAATACACCGATAGCGCGACCGATATGAAAAAGTAGATATTTTGACGGAATTGGCTCAGTATTGGTTTGAAATATTGGGGAAATGTTACGCCAATATTGGCGGATTGTTGTAATGAAAATATTTAGCTAATATCGGAGGCCAATGTAACCCACTATTTGACCAATATTGGGATTACATTGTAAATATTTCCAATATAATGCTGAGATATACAATATCGGTTCAATATTGTACCAGTATTAAACGCTACTAAGGTTATATAACATATAAATTATGTTAAACTTTTTAATAATTTCCAAATCAGTGGTATGTTTTAAAGGCTTTACAATCTAAAAAAATATGATGTGGGCACCACATGACTTTCCTTATATAATGCAATTAATTTACTACTTTTACAGTAAAAGCAATAGGTTATTCTTACAGTAGATACATATATTCTTTCCAATATATTGAATTTTCGTCAATTAATCGTCATTTTCATTGGTTTAGCGTCATTTTCATCCGTTTGGCGAGATTTTCGTTAATTTGGTAACATTCAAAAAAGCCGCCAAGTTGGCGACATTCCGCCAAATTCGTCGCCAATATCTCGCCAAGCATCATGGATGGGGAAATAAGTTATTCTTATAGCAGATAAATGACTATTGGCGTTCAAATACATAAGTATTACTCAAAGTACCTTTTCTCATGAATGGAACGAGCTGGATCCACGAGAATGATGTCACCAAATTTATCGCATGGTATTACAAATGAAAAGTGAACATGTTTCTCAATAGGAAATATTTTTTTTTTATTTTATATGATTTTTTGAATTTTTTTTTAAATGTGCAATATATTGAGAACGGTTCATCTTAGCGTTGTAAAATCTATGTCAATCGTTTTCTAATGCAAAATTACATAAGAAATGTCTACTTGTGTAACTTTATTAGAGGTTTTGATTTTTTGACGATTTTTTCAATATTTCACTCTAAAATTTAGGGGGGGGGGGGGGGTTCTGAACATCCGATTGTGTATAAAAACAATAGGCTTCCAGTGTTTACGGATTGTAATTTTTGTACCAAATTTCGCTCGAATCGGTTCATTCGTTCATCAGTTATCGTCTCCACAGACTTACTGACACACACACACACACACACACACATACGCGCACATACTTTCACACACACATACACACATACATCACTTCAAAAATGTTCGATTCGTGATCAGGGTTGCTTGAAACGTGCTCTCTCGTCGAAAACACGGATTCGAATTTTCAACCCCGTCACAATACTTTCCTTATACATTATATATATAAGGAAAGTAATACGAAAATATATACATAGAGGAAATTGTTAAATGAAACAAAATTATGGAAGAAAGAAGAAATTTTTTCTGGTTTATTCGAGAACATATATCTCGACCAATACTATTTGACTTGAAAGTCTTTACGTTTAAATTATTTTAACAAATTACCCATTTAACATTTTATCAAGAATCTTCATTTTTAGAAGAAAAAAATTAAATTCGTTATTGCACAAAAAAATTTGACGTTTTTTAAGTGCAGCAATCTACCAGATAATTTAAACACGCTTAATGTAACATTTCACGTAAAACATACGACGAAATTTTAAAAATTATATTTGCATAAATTATGAAAAATAATATTGCAATGTTTATTTAATACATCCGTAGTACTGAAGTGTTTGACCAAGCTTTTTATTCAAATTGACTGTTTCGAAATTCATATTTTTAATTAAAAGCTAATAAGATTTAGTTTTTGTTCTATTTAAGAGAAATAAAAATCGTAAACTCTCAGAATTTGAAATGAGTTTTTCGACATAATTTTGAAAGCTTTTTATTTTTTTGTTTTCTAATTTGTTTTAATTAATTTTAATATAAAAGACAAAATTCGTAAAAAATAAAACTAAAGTTAATACAACAATACGGCTTTTCTTCAATAAATTATGTATAACAGTTACATTGTAGAAAAATATGAAATATAATTTTCTTAAACTCGTAGTACTTTTTAATTTAAAAGATAATTATGTATAACTGGATAAAAATTTATATAATTTTAATTGAAAGTTTAAATTTTATGCTAATCATTAGTTCGCACTTCAAAATGAATATCGTTGCTTTTAACAACATACTCTATAATTATTAATACATTATTTGGTGTGGGATACTTTTTATTCCTTTGCTTAGTAACTTTGTTTGATAAATTGAGCAAGACGTACACTTTAAAGTGGATGCTGAAGAATTCAAGCGTTCTTGAGATTATTCTCAAGTATCCTATAATACGACCTGGTCCTTTTCATTTAAAGGACAGGAACAGAATACTCTCCATATTTAAAGCTGAAGGACAAACTATCCTCCTGTATTCAGGTATAAAAATCCACATATTTTAATCTGAAGAATAGGGATAAACGTCCACCATCTTTTCATCTGGAGGACAGGCTATCCTCTAGTATCCTGTCATGAAACCTGGCACCTTTTCAGCTGAAGGACAAGGATAGGTTATTCTTTACTTTATAAGCTCAAGTACAGGCTATCCTCTTGTATTAAGGAATAAAACCCGACATGTTTACACCTGAAGAATATGGTTAAACGTCCAAGATATTTTCAGTTGAAGGATGATATCTCCTCCAGGATCCTGGCATCTTTTCATCTGAAGGGCATAGATATGGTGCTCTCCATCTTTTAAGCTGAAGGACAGGCTGTCCTCTTGTATTCGGGAATAAAACCTGATACCATTTTATCTGAAGATAACGGATAAACGTCCACCATCTTTTCAGCTAAAGGACAGACTGTCCTTTAATATCCTGGCATAGAACCTGACATCTTTTCAGCTGAAGGACAAGGATATATAGGAAACATATTTGAAGGTGGCTATACGTTTTCTGAAATAAATGTATAAAACATTACCTATGACATTACCGACATGTACTCGCATTTGAAATATGGCATGATTGAGAAAAATTCAGTGCGAATGTTGCATTTCAGGCATACGGAAATCCTGTCGAATTTTAAGGTGGCCAATCAGTATGAAAGCCTTTATTTCAAAGCTTTTTAAAAACTGATATTAAACTTCCTCTTTAGTAACAACATAACAGACAGTTCTTCAAAAGTATTAAGCAGTTTATCGGGAAGAAACAGGCTCCCTCTTTATGATAAAAATATAAACTAAACACGCCAGCATAGGTCGTAAAACGTGTGTTAATAATTAAGCGCATCACGTGACCTTGGAAGGAAATTTTTATGAAAATGAAACAAAGAAAATAGAATCTTTAGAAGGCAAAAATACAGTATGGCTCAAATTGTTTTCCTATTACAGCATGAATAGGATACCAGACGGTTTCGCGAACTGTATAAATCCTATCAATTAACTAGAAAAAAGGCGAATAGATATTACGAAAATACTTGAAGAAAATACTTTCTTCTTCTTCTTCTTGATCCCAGACCGTCCGACCTACCAGAAGGATGTAAGGTATCTGTTTCGATGGCCGGGAAGTGACGAAACTCGGTGGGAATGGCGTCCACAGGGACTGTACCCTCCTTCCTCTACCACCAACCTCTTGAAAAGATTTACGGACCAACATATTTTACGTGCCCGTACTCCGCGGGAACACGGGAACAATTTGAGCTAAGCCGGGAGCCGAATTCGGGTCATCCGAGTGCAATCCCAGAGCGCAAACCACTGGGCTGTCAAACCCCGAAGAAGAAAATACTTTGAAACTATATGGTATAAAAAAAAAACATGTAAAACATGGTAAATATTGGAATAACAGTAGACTTTTCACGTTAAAATATATATATCACCATAACTTCATAGAGACATTATATTATAGAGTTCACTTTAGAAATAAGCCCCATTAGTAGTCAGACAATGTTGGGCGCAAATATAGACAACAAATATTGACTAAATATTAACTGGCAATATGGACTCTACATTATTACAATTATTTCTAATGTAAATACAATATTTATGGAATATTGCAAGCATTGTTATGGAATATTAAACAATTAAAGTTGTATCGGTAATGATGAAAATTTCGTTTTTGGGATGCGTCATAAAAGAGGGATGTGAGGATTACACAATAGTTTTACTAACGAAAATTTTGCTTTTGGGATACGTCATAAAAAAGTGATTTGAGGATTACACAATAGTTTTAGTAACGAAAATTTTGCTTTTAGGATAGTCATAAAAAAGCGATGTGAGGATTACACAATTGTTTTACTAACGACAAAATTAAAATTCTGCATTTATATGGTAATTGCATACTTTTCTATTACTTTTTCCTTCCACATATGCAACATTTGTATCCACTCTAGTTCAAAAACTATCATCCGAAATTTCCTGAACATTTGTATTTAGTCACTTGTGCAGCTGATTAGGTTCCAGTATGATTCGGAAAATAAGAACCAGTCTTTTTGTTTGTAACCTGCAAAAATGAGCAATCTTTTTAATTAAAAGACTAAGTAAGCTTAAATGTATTATTTAAATACTTATACATATTTTTGGCGGCGTTATGAATAAAACGAACTCTCATTTCTCATGGATAAACCGCTTCTCGACACATCTAAAATATTATACATTTTGCGATACAAGCATTTTAAAATGCCACAGATCGCCAAAAGATTAAAATTTAATAAAAACTGCAAATTTGGTGAAGTAATCACTTTCACTATATGGATTAATGCTTAGATTAATGATATAGATTACTATTTTATATAGATTAATGTTAAGTATAGTGACGAGGTCAAAAATTCGGAATCGAGTTTTTGATGGAAGAGCACGCTTCAATAATCCATCCGGTTTGAGGTGATGTATCTCTCTGTGTGTGTGTGTGTGTGTGTATGTTTTTCCGTAAGTCTATGGACACGGTATCTCACGAACGAATGAGGCATTTCGAGTGAAATTTGGTATACAAATTACAAAATACAAATGATTTTAAACGTCAGCTAATATTTGGAAGACCCGTAAAAATTTCCGAATGAAATTTTGAAAAAATCAGGTAATCTATGTTGTTAATAAATGATTTAATTTTAAGGTTAAAATGGTGCAATTAATTATGGTAGTATGTTAAGGCTTTCTATTCCAGGAACTCGCAATAAAGATTTAAATGGTGGGTTTTAATAGCGGCACACAACACAATGTGTGTTATATTGATTAACGATTTACGATATTTCGGCCATGTTAATTATGAATAATTCAATAAGTAGAAAATCCAACAAAAAGTTTCGTATTTTACTGCACAACAGTAATAAAATGTGATAAATATTTTAATATTATTCTCGTGGATCTAGTTCGATTCCCTCACGAGACAAGATAGTTTGCATAATGGATTTGTATTTTTACGCCTAACAATTCACTAACAATCATTTATGTATAAGAAACTTTTTCCTCTCAGTTTATCTTAATGCTTGGCGATCAGTCTTGATGACTTGTTTTGCGAAATATCGCCAACTTGGCCACTCATTTTACAAAATATCACCAACTTGACGATTTTTCGCTTCAGATTAATTAAAATATCGTTAAAATTACGAAAATGAAGCTAAATTAACAAAAATGAAACCAATATGATAAATTAATTATCAAAATGTTTGAATATATGGACTACATTGCTAATTGCGGATGCTATCATTATTAATAATGGTCAATTTAGAGTTGCGTGAAATGAAAGTTGATTGGGTATTTCGAAATAATTTTAAATGTTATCATCCGGAAAAACGTCAAATTTCCCATTCGACATTAAAAGAATTGCTCCGCATAATATATATACCAGCATCGGGAGCGGTTAGTACTTGGGTGGGTGACCACCTGGGAACACCACGTGCTGTTGGCACATTTCGGGCGGGATCCCGGTGGTTTGCGCGCTGGATTTGCACGCTGCCACAACTGCCGCCGTATTCATGCGGAGTACGATCACGTGAAACATGTGGGTCCGTAAGTCCTTCCGAGAGGTTGGTGGTAGGGCAAAGAGGGTACGGTCCCTGTGGATGCCTCCCCCACTGGGTTCCGGTCTAAATTGGGTGGCACTTCCCGGCCGTCCAAACAGTTACCTTACACCTGTCTGGTAGTTCGGACGGTCTGGGTCTCAACAACAGCATAATTTATATACATAATTTTTTCACTGTGAAAGAAAGAAATTCTTTGAGTTACGTATGGAAAGTCATGTGCTGCCCATAACAGATTTTTTCAAATAAGTACTCGTGCCTTAAATTACTTTGGGCATCTAAATTTTAGTTAATGTGTTATAGAGGACATGAAGAAAATATTAGTCTAAATCTGAAGAAAACGCCATATGCTATCTACATAAGATTTTATTATTGCAGTGCAGTCACACATAAACTAGTATAAATTGATCTAAAAAATTAAAATAATCCCCGCTACATCAAATATCCCGTTCAAAAAACATTTCTTTTACAAAACGGCAATTCTGTTATACTATTTTGTTGCATTTTTTTCTTTTGAAACTCTAATATAAATAACAATTGTTATAATAAGTTTCTCCACAAAATAGAACAATTCTTGTCAATCCAATTCTTTACTGTATCTACTCTACCCCAAATTAGCACGTTTCATTCTTCAAGAATTTTTCGAACCATTGCAGTCACTTGATATCATATCGAACAAATACGATTCTACCATTGTATTCTTCCATTTATCCTTCTACTTAAGAGAAAGAATAAGAAGTACAAATACTCTTACAGACTGCGTCTTATGACAATATTATTGATCTTAACAAATGGAATGAAGCCTGCTTTCCAAAAGTAAAGAAAATTGAGATGCAATAAGAGAGTGTTTCATTGCTTGGTATAATGTATAAAATCGTTTCTTTTATGGCAAAAAATAGTTAATTGTTTGTACTATGGATATTCTACAGTATTTCAACTATTTTACAAGATAATGGCATTCTTTATTTGTCTGCTTCACAAGTGTTGCTATTTTAGTTTCTCATATACTGAAAAATTAATTGCGTCGATTTGAATGTACTGAAAATTCACATATATGATTAGATATTCAGATTACTAAGCAAAACTGTATTTGATAATTACTCTAAGCCGGTACCGATGATATAATCCGGTTCACTTGCTTTACTCATAGGCCAGATGCCATTCTCCGGAAATGTAAAAAAAATATTGGATCACTTTACAAGATATATATGGATATATATATATAAATATATATATATATATATATATATATATATATTTATATATATATATATATATATATTTATATATATATATCCATATATATATATATATCCATATATATATATATATATATATATATATATATATATATATATATATATATATATATATATATATATATATTTATATATATATATATATATATATATATATATAAATATATATATATATATATATATATATATATATATGTACATATATATATATATATATATATATATATATATATAATGGTAATACTTGATTTCCCATTTTTTTATTTTTCAATTCTTCCTCTTTTAATGCTTGTATTCTGTTGCATTAGTATTTATAGTAACTTACTATTGCCAATTCTGAAACAAGCATGTGTTTGAGTTAATTAGAGTTGTATGAACAGACTTGGAAATGAATTTATTCTAATTAATCTTAAAAATTAAGCCATGATGTATACTTCTTTTTTCGCGGCGTTGCGACAGTGGCTTAGCTGCTTTGTTGATATAAATGCTTCATTATTACTTTACTTAGTCACTATATATATATATATATATATATATATACAACAACTTTCACAATACAATGTGGGGTCGAAAAGCAACCTGCGAGCCGCGAGAGGACGCTTTCTCTGGAGAGGATGAAGTGTCGTGTAAAAATGGAGACCACAGTAAATCCGCATACTACACATTCCTGATGCCCCAGAAAATGTTCTCTGTGAATGTGTGAGCAGGGATTATCCACGACCAATAACTGGCTCGTATCTGTAAATTGGTCGGTCATCAGACCGCCTAGATGAACAAAAGTACCTTACCTTCCTCCAGCAGGTACTACCAGATTTACTACGTGTTGTATTAACAAGTTGTACATCGAATGATTATGTGGTTCCAGCAGGATGGATCTCCAGCACATTGCACCAGGATGGGGCGGAACTACCTGTGCATTGCCTTTCTGAACAGATGGATTGGCACGGTGGTCCAGTCGCGTGGCCTCCCAGATCTCCGGATCTGTCATGCCTGAATTTTTCCTCTGGAGAGAGCTAAAAAGAGCTGTCAACGAAACGTCCATCGAATCACCACAGGACCTTGTCGCCCGAAATGGCTTCGCAGCTGCAGACGTTCCTGAAATACCTAGAATCTTCCAAAGTGTACGCGATTCACTCAGTCGCCGCTGTGACGCCTGTCTTGCAGTTGGTGGTCGTTCATTTGAGCATTTCCTGTAAACATTTTGTCAATGAATTTCCATTATTCGTCTGTACTGCGTTCTCCATTTTGACGCAACGTTTCATCCACTCCAAAGAAAGCGCCCTCTCGCGGCTCGCCGGTTGCTTTCCGATCCTACATTGTATTGTGAAAGTTGTTTGTTTTAGTGAGTTTTATCACCTCTTACAGTTCTGAACACCAGTTTATATACTCCCTATATATACGTAGGCATATATTAAGAGAGCCTTTAGTTGAATATTCAAAATTATTTTAATATTACTCATGGCTTCAACTTGTAAATTTATTGAATTAATAATGGTATTGAGCAGCACGAAATTTTATTAAATTGGGTAAAAATAACCCGTGTCACGCAAATTCACAAATTTCAGAAAACTCGGATTAGTTTGGAAAATTACTAAAAATTTACTAGAAATTATTTTGTGAAGTTTAAAATACTTTCAATGTTTTATAATGCTTAAGCACTTATAAATGAACTATTGATATGACCTTGATATGAAACTACCCCAATAAAATATGCGTAAACATACTGTAAAAATAGGTTTAGTTTGTTTCATAAAGTTTTATTTTTCTTAATGACGGTACATATGCTCAAGTTAAATAAATTTGAATTACGATGTATTGCATTTAACTTTATTTTCTCAGAAACCTATTTTGCTTACTACTGTCGATATTTCTGGATGGCTTATTTTCTTTTGTGATTTAATGTGATTTAGCAGCAAGTCTAAACACTGGGCTTTATTCGACATTGTATTTTATGAATCATTAAGTAATCATATGCTGAATTGCAATTACCTTTGGGTTACTAAGGGTAATTTTTTTTTATAATCTTTAAATTGTGAGTTAGTTATCTTAGAAAGTGTCAATTTAATCATGCATAAAATACTATTTTTGACATAGAGAGGAGATAAATGTAAATCAACCTCAATATTTTTAGAATATAGTATGATACCAATATATTCAAGTTTAAGATCAGATTTGCTAATACAAATAAAATACAAATAATACATTAAATTAGTATATAAAACAATTGCCAATTTTCTTACTTTTACATTGGTACAGATTTAGTGGCACTATTCCGTGAAATATCCATCCTAAACTAACAGTAATTTTCTTTAAATAAAACAAGTAAGAATATCATTTGTAATCTGTAGACAACTCAACTCTCCAGATGGCAAAAACCATAATCCTTGATGAGTTTTTTTTCTATTATTTTTCTCTTATTTTTATTTATTTATTTTTCTTTTATTTATTTTTAACACTTTACAACAAAGTTGAAAAGTGTTTATGACTTTGTTCATTCTGTCTGTCTGTCTGTCTGTCTGTCTGTCTGTCCGTTAGCACGATAACTGCCGTAAAAATGAGTTTATCAAAATGAAATTTTAGTATGTTGTTCAGACGGTCTGTAGGACCTATGGGAATATAAATAAATAATATCACCCAATTAGTTTTTTATTGAACCCGGGTTGAAAAAATGAAATACATTGAACACTATGGGACCTAATTTTTCAAACATTTTTTAAGTAAATTTAAAATTCACGAATTGCTTCGAAATTTTTAGGAAATATTCACATTATCCCATAGAATATATAAAAAAAAATTCAGTAAAATATGTTAAGTAGTTTTTTAATTAAAAAAATTATTTAATATAGGGAAAAAAACAAATTCAATTAAATTCTGACTTTGGGATATCTTCCAGAAAGAAAAGAGAGAGATATTATATAATAAATATCTCTCCATTTGTTTAAACGTTTTGCATATGGGAGTGGCTTCATATTTTAAAATAAATTTGGTAGATAACAATTTTTCATTTTTTTAAAATTTTATATAACTCTTCATGATAAATTTAATTGATGGCATTTTAAATGCACTTTCCTACGTCCTAGAGAGTTAAAATTTGGTACACAGCTTAAATTTGTTGAACATTTTATTCGACAAAAATTTGATGGATCTTTAAATATAGATCATACATTTTTTTCGAAATGGCCTGAAAATAATCCCCGTTCACTTCTATAAATCATTGGTGTAATATTGTTAAAAATTCTGATGTGGACAGCACATGTCTTTCCCTGCAGACTCATATTCGTTCTCTTTATTTATTCAATGATAATTTGAGTTTATCTGCACAACATAAGTATTTTAAATGACATTGAATTTGCACGTTAAACTTAAATTAAGTTCTCATTTGATAGCTGAACTTATTGTCAAAGGTGGCGTAGCGAAAACGCGAAAAAACTAGAATATCTCAAGAACGGCTAGTCCTAGAGTAATGGGGTTAGTCTTATTCTTTTTGTTGTCAAAAATCATATATAAAATAGGAATTTAATTGATATAATTGAGCACACGTAGTCTTTTATTTTTATATATAACGATTTTTGCTGGCCATTTCGCAAAAATAGCCCGTTCCTTTTTCCCGAATCGTAGTAAAATAACCTACAAATGATTTTTATACAAAATTTTGTTAAATTTGGTATATAAATCACTTGTAGGTTATTGAAATATTATACTCCAAATTTTGTTAAATTTGGTTCATTAGTTTTTAGCTAGAGTGGATAAAGGCAATTTCAGCGGCCATTTCGCAAAGAAGGCAGATTCTTTTATTACGAATCGTACTATAATCTAATGAACATCAGGTTTCCCACAAAAAACATACCTACCAAATTGTATGAAATTCGGTCCATTAGTTTTTCAATTAGAGTGGATGTAATATCCACACAGACACACAGAAACATACACAGATACACCCTTACACACACAGACGTCTTCCTAAAAGTAGTTTTTTCGTGTTCTAGAAGTCCCAAAACGTGTAGATACTTTGAAAATTCGAGTTCCGATCTTCGGCACGATTCCAATACTTTGAGTACATACACATACACATATATATTATCTGTGTATCACCTGTGTATCTAAATTCCGTGCCTATGCATTTACAATAGTTGTGATTTTAAATGATCCCTAAACTTTTATTATTTCTTCAAGGAAGCCTAATTTTAACATATGCAGAATGCAAATATCTCAAGCGATTGTAAGATGAATTACATAAGAATTGCTGAATTTTTTTCACACAAAATTATTTAGCTCTGGAGTCTGGAATACAAGTTATATGAATGAAATATTCATTGATTTTGCATAAAGAATCAGATGATTTATATTTCGATACAGTTTTAAATATTTAAGTATAATAAATTACTGTAGTACTGTGATAATGTAAAAGATATTACCACTGAATGAATCACATTTTAGAAATTTTTAAATGAAATTACATTTCAGTTGGAAAGTGTTTCATAATCAATGCTTATGCATGATTGATCTTTCTTGTTTTTATTTAATCGTGACAACCCGCTAAAAATATTTAAAAGAAAATATTCGCATCTTTATTATCTAAATATATGTGACATTTTAGTTCTGATTTAGTATCTGCCTATTACGGTTTGGAATGTTTTGCTTATAAAAATAAATTTATCTACAAATATTTTTGATAGTCATAAATAAATTTTGCGGATACTAGGACAGATTTTAGTTCAATTTCTCAGTATTATAAAAAAGGTAGTTGGTGCTGCCGCTATTTGACAAAATTTACGTCCCTCGAGGTTTTCTATCCCGTACAGCAAAAATTATAGCTGGCATAAATATGAAGTTCAGAATATTTGTAGAGGAATCTTAGAGGCCCTAGGGGAATACTCTGAAATAAGCCGTTTTTCGGCTTAAACTTTAAATTAAAATATATTTAATGTCACAGACAAAGGGGGAGTATTTGAGAGGTGAGTTTACGCCCTAGACAGAATAGCAGAACCACGAATTCGTGCAGGCATAAATCAACACAGTTGAAATTTTGCAAGATGGGATCCTTTTTTTAATTCGATTGACTTTATTCTTAAGGAAGTGAAAATTTTTCTCCAGTATATGCAAATATTTAATTGGTTGAACAGACTGTGAGCACGGGGGCGGTCGTTTGTCTAGGACGGGTTAAAAGCGCTCAAGAGAGCTCCAGGGATATGTGAGTGCCACCGAATAAGGGCGTTTTAAGGGGTCACAATCTCAGGCTTTATTAGCATATTGCCTGTTAGTCTTCCCATTCAATTCTTTTTCCATTTGTATCCTATTTATATCTTATTTTAATATATATATATATATATATATAATATATATATATATATATATAATATATATATATATATATATATATATATATATATATATATATATATATATATATATATTATCCAAAAGGAATACAATTAGAATTTTAAAGCTAAAATGGTATATAATTGAATAGCGCAGTTGCAGCTTAATCAAAAATTACTCAATACAAGACAAATATAAATGAAAGAAGAGGGAAATGCCCACATAATGCTAAAAGAAATGGCGGAAGATCGATTGTGAACTCTTCGGAATCCCTGTTGAAGCTAGCCGCTTAGCCATGGCACAAATGCCAGCAAATGTATAAGCATTGACCCCAAAATATCCTCCTAAAATTCGGCATCAGACCTGCATGAAGCAACTCATAGTAACAGACCATAATAACACATTGAAATACACAATCACAAATACAAACAGAAAAAAACTCCATGACGCTCACTATTCTATCACCCCGATTCTGACTTATCAAAGGTAAAGCAACTGAAACACAATCCTTTTTAACAGACCTACTGATACCAGTCGTTATCATTACAAAGTAAGTTACTTATCATTGTCATTCCTGAATAACCCAATATGAGTGATTTATTTTAAATTGCCTCTGTGTAGTCATATACCATCTCACTTTCGACCATACTTTACCTCTATTAGAATTAGAATGTATAATCGTCCAATCTCACATGGATCGCTTATCATACCTTTATTTTCCTTTACCGGGATGCCTTTCCATTACACTCATAAAGCCTCTAAGATACTTTGGCTGTTTTGAGTAGAAGTTAGTAATATGACTTAATATAAAATGACGTGGATGTTTCTGATTGTATGCTTGTCTAATTAAAATTTTATCTTTTTGTAATCTGTCAATTTATGCGCAATCAAACTATTGTTTCTGTATAAATGATTAATAACAATATTTCTATTAATATTAAAGCGTATGTTTGAGTTCCATTCAATAAGAAAATTATAATCTATTTTAAAGTCATTTCTTTTTTCATAAATAGTAAAAACTGTCTTGCAACTCCATCCGTTCCAACAATATTCAATTCAAGAAATTGTACTATATCAGTACTTGAGTTGTTATTCTTGACCAAACAAAGATCCGAGGGTAAAATCCAAAATCAAGTTCAGTATTGGGGTCTTTTGTACCTACCATCCCATGATCCACATATCTTAGGTATATCATATCGCTGTTGATATGAGCATTGAATTCGTAGTGGTATAAATAAATATCCATAATAGTGACGCGCATCCCCACCCCCCATTGGGATGCCTCTTATTTGTTGACAAAAAGTTTTACCATAATATAGAATATTCTCAAATGCCACGATCGTGATCAATGACTTATAAACTTTAAGTTCAATATTTTGCTTTAAATCAAAGTCTTCATATATTTGCAGTAGAATTTTCTTCAAGTTATTAATGTCTACATTATTAAACAACTCTTTAAAATCATATGAGTTTAAATAAGGACGATCTGGAATACTTGAAAGTATATTCTTCACTTCTTGACTATTTTTTAGTGTATGATCCAATTTCTATGAAATGATTGAAGACTGGTTTTAATATAGTAACTTATTGTTAGCTATAGTAAGATATGTCTCATATCCAATAGTAACCGGCCTGAAGGTGATTGTTTTTCTATGGAGTTTAGGAATCATTCGTTTAGGTACGGGAAACGAATTTTTTTAAGATCATATTTGATCTTTTTGTACAAGGCTTTTATCAACCCAGCATTTCAGTTGAGAATCGTATAAGTTTTCGTATATAACACAGTATTTCCATAGGAATTACTAAGCTATTGTAAATACAATTTCTTACAAGTGGAAGTATATGCACTTGACATCTTATCTACATAGCTTATAATATAACTATCCCGTATTTTCTTTATTTTATTTTTATCCAATATCAAATCGTTTCTATAATAATTCAATTGCCAATTTATACAAAAAATTATTAAGTTCTTTAGTAAAATTATTTTTAGCAATTTCATAAGAACATTTTGTTGGTATTCTGTATTTTGTGCCCAGGTTAAATATCTTTTTTAATTTGAGATCTTGCATAATATCTGTATTGCCAGTCGCAATATGTTTGTGATGCGCATTTACCAATGCATTATCACTACAATCAAATGTTATTTCTTTAAAATCTATATTATTTTGACTGAGTTTATTATAATTAAAAATGCTTCTCACAATAGGTTTTTCATACCGGAATGTAATGCCGATTTTTATGTATTTGATAGGCAATAAATAGTCGTTAAGTTTTAAGATACGGTTAAATGGAATATAAACAAAACTCTTGTGCATATATGTTAAAATTAGATATTTTTTAGTTAATTTTTTTTTTACTAGATGGGTTTAAATCAATATTAAGATAACTAGCTCTTTTCTTCATAAGATCGAATATTGTAACCAGTATTGTGATTTGTATATGGTTGAGTTCACTTCTTAATACAGATCATGTTTCTTCCATATTTTCCACCATTTTACCATATGTTTTTTCATGATGCCAAAAACATAATTATGGATAGATGCAGTACACAACAGTTTGCTGTTAATATGTTTTTAACAAAAGACTTGAAATTATTCAAACAATCTTCGAAACTAATGGCTTTACGATTGCCTCCTAGTTTTCCCCTTTTATCTTTCCTTTAAAATTATGTAAGTTTCAGCCATATTATCATTTTCATAATGATCAAAATTATACTGTTTGTTTTATACGCTGGAGTAAAGTCTATACGGGAAATGTGTCATACTGTGCAATATGTTGGTTCTCCAACAACAACTTTTCAATACTGTCATTTTTAAAATCAATAACTGAAATAGTGGCTTTTTTTTAAGATCGTGTAAATTGAAATGGCTAATAACCAGATTAGATTCTATGCCACCAGTTGTTCCTGTTTTATTGATTCGACTTCGGTGCAAATTCATTCTGATGTTTAAGCTGTTCTTTGTCTGTCCAATATAACTCAAATTACAAGTATTGCATTTTATATAATAAATGCAGTTGTAACTCTAACAAAACATGCGTTTGGCATAATCTGTATTGTCTATTTGTGAAAGGTCAGCACATGGACATAACTTGCATTTACTGGAAGTGCATTTACAAAACTTAAATGTACTGATATTACGTTTTTTTATGTCTGGAATTCATCCTATACCATCCTGCCCTTTTTGGCTGAGTCAGAGTTACTAATAACCGTAGTATCATGACTTTTATTTACATTTTTTAGTTTCACTTAAGTTTCACATGAGTTTCACTACTTGGTCTGAAGTAATTAATAGATAGCATGTTATAAAGCATGTTATGATAGCATGTTATATACGAGTAGCATGTTATGATAGCATGTAGCTTGATTTCGATTACTCAATTTCCCTATAAACCGAACCAAAGGGCAATTTACTAATAATTTAATAAAAGCAAATCTTGCCAGTCTCTAATACTTATTAATTGTAACAACCATAATTTGTATTAATAGTTATACTCATATATAGTGTTGAAATTGACAGCAGACATAATAAATTCACAATCACTTACATACAAGATCAGTATAGCCCACATTGGATAACTTATTTCTTATCACATATTTTCATCTTCAGAACTTGAAACTCACCACTTATGACCTTTTCATTAACCCAAGTGTTTTTCAAAATATCTATTAGTTTTTTTTGTAGTTTTATAATAATTATCTAAACAAAAAAGAGACAACATACCGTTGTCTCTTTTTTGTTTAGATAATTATTATACATTAAACACCCAAGTAATATGATTACAACCCAATTATTATATTGAGCATACACGACCGATTCCCTTCCACGACGACACAGTGATGGCCCCCACCCATCACCGCAGAAACCTGTGATGTAACCAATTGCTCAAATCGAAAACAAGCTGATGTGTAATTTAGATTATAAATTATATTAATCAAATGTAGTATTGCGCAATGCTGCTAATACCTACACCTATATACATATGTGGCCAACGGCCCAACCGTGATGAAAACATCGGTTTTCGTTAGATCACCAAAGTCAAGCAGCATCGAGCGCGGTTACTACTTGGATAGGTGACCACCTGGGAGCACCGCGTGCTGTTGGCACATTTCAGGCGCGCTGGTGGTTTGCGCGCTGGTGATTTGCCCGGTGGTTTGCGCGCTGGATTTGCACGCTGCCATAACAGCCGCCGTGGTCATGCGGAGTGCGATCACGTTAAACATGTGGGTTCGTAAATCCTTCCGAGTGATTGGTGGTAGGGGAAGGAGGGTACGGTCCCTGTGGATGCCTCTCCCACTGGGTTCCGGTCCAAATTAGGTCGTCCAACCAGTTACCTTACATCTTTCTGGTAGGTCGAACGGTCTGGGTATCAACAACAACAACCTATATGCATATTATTCAAAAGGAATATAATTAGAATTTTAAATCTAAAATGGTATATAATTGAATAGGTTAGTTGCAGCTTAAATAAAAATTACCCAATGCAAGACTGGTTATTGACAACAGAATCTGATTATATAAAGATTCTTCATATACATAGTTGAATAAAACCTAGGGTTCTATTTCACGTAACAAATCTGACAAAGAAAATTAAGGTTCATGCAATACACCAAAATTCATGTTTAATTAAATTTATCTCTATACTGGCATTAATAAATAAGAAAATGCATGGTACTAACTAAAGCTATCTTTACTATGTTTAAGCATATTTAATTAAGGTATTTTTACATCAAGATCATAGCAGTGATACATTTATAACTGTTTTAAGTATCATAAAACAATTAAATAATTTATATATATATATGTAAATACTATTATATACAGGGTGCCCAAAAAAGATTGAAACGCGCTTTAATTCGTTACCTGTTGGAGATAAATTGGCAATGTAAATTGCAAAACTGTTGAAAGTAAGGTAGGAAATGAGACTACGTTAATGCAATAGTCTTCCCATTAATTTTCAAAATGTTATATATTTTAAATTTTTACACGATCCTCTTAAACGAATTTGATCAATCAGAAAATTTTTATTTTTGATGCAACAAGATCATTAAAAAACACCGCATGTCTGTATCTTGAAAATCAACTGAATTATGAAAGGAAAAAATCTAACTTATGCCACTTTTCCGTACCATTTGAAAGACTGTTTCATCAGTGAAAATAGGGATCATAAATTGACGATGGATATTCTTCAGATTAAAAATACGTTAATATGTGTCAAAATGTTTTATAACAAATGCATCTAAATAGAGCATTACACAGACAGAGATCATATAAAGGTACTCACTACGGGTTTGGGGCACATAATTAAAATATGCATACATTCATCTTTTTTGTGATATGTCACAAATTTACATATCTAATTTGATATATGGTCCCCAATCACAATGTTCAATTTTCAGTGAAACTCGCTTAATTTTAAAGATAGAGTTATGATGTTTTTTAATGATCTTGTTGCATTAAAAATATAAATTTTCTGATTGACCAAATTTGTCTAAGGGGGTCGTATAAAAATCTAAAGAGTGTAACTTTCTGAAAATTAATGGGAGCACTATTTCATTAACGTAGTCTTATTTTCTACCTTACTTTCAATATTTTTGCAATTTATATTATCCACCAACAGGTAAAGAATTATAGCGCGTTTCAATCTTTTTGGGATTATTATCTGTATATAAGTATATAAGTATATATATATATATATATATATATATATATATATATATATATATATATATATATATATATATATAAAATCTAAAAAATTTAGTTTCGGTTTACAATTTCAGTGCTAAAGATTAATATTACCCAATCTTAATGATTTCTTTCAATTTCTGTTTACTTAAGGAAAAGAGAGTAATACAGCAACATTTAACACAACTGACTATTAATATCATAGGAATACACTATATGTTTTCATTTAAATTTAATTAAAACTACCTTTTAGCCGATATTTGACCAATGAATTATCTAAATACGTTAAATTGAGTCGTAGAAGTGATAAACGGATCGCGGATTTCTTATGTAATTTTTTGATACTTCAGAATTTAAGTAACATTGATTCTTAATTTTCGATACCTATAATCTTCATTATTTTATAATGAATATCAAAATTGGAAAACATTTTTATTTAAGAGATTCACAGAAATGAAAATAGAACTGTTTTGAGAAAAATTGATTAGTTTAAAAACAAAATAATGGAATTCAAGCATTTTGAAGTTCTTAGAAGAATAGCAATGTTTTATACTGTGTTTATACATGTACAATTAAAATGCAGTCCTCATTTTTTATTTCTTCTATTTCAGCATGAAAATTATATACATTATAACATTTTCATTTAGGTTGAATTGTTATAATAAAATATAAAATTGTTATAATCAAAATTGCAATAGCTTAAAATGTTATCCATAAGTCTTTTTTTAATCACTTTATCTCACCAAGAAGGACAACAGATAATAATGTACCAAATACCAATTTATAATATTTTAAGAAAAGTTTAATTAATTCAGAAAAAAGACAAAAATTTTGAATATTTCCAATTTTGTTTTTACTTTCCTCTGTTCAAATTATTTTTGTATTTCTTATATTCGTTTATAATTAAATGTTCCTAATACAATGGAAGAGCTTTGTGCCCTTGAGATTAGCTGAAATTTATCCAATCGAAATAATGCTACACTTCGCCAAAAGACGATATTACATTTTCTTCGCACGAACATAGTTTCTGTTTCAGATTAAAAGTTAAAACGGCTCACATTTCGATTCTTAATATATGGATACTAAATCTTGAAACAAGAAGTACGTTGCGATAAATTTATCCTGAAGAATTTATTTTTCAAGAATGGATTATCATAAAAAAATGATAGTTTTGAATTTGTGGATAATAAATAATTTACGTTCACTAGCTTTAATAAATTCTACTCTTACAGATTCATGAATTTTAGACAAAACATTTTTTAAACCAAAATAAAATTTTGTATCAGTTAAGAATAGTAAAAATCGTGATTTTTGATGTGCCTTTTAACTTATATTTACTTTCCTTATATACAATAATGTATAAGGAAAGTATTGTGACGGGGTCAAAAATTCGAATCCGTGTTTTCGACGAGAGAGCACGTTTCAAGCAACCCTGATCACGAATCGAACATTTTTTAAGTGATGTCTGTGTGTGTGTGTGTGTGTGTGTGTGTGTGTGTGTGTGTGTGAAAGTATGTGTGTGTGTGTGTCAGTGAGTAGTAAGCCTGTGGAGAGGATAACTGACGAACGAATGAACCGATTCGAACGAAATTTGGTATAAAAATAACAATCCATAAAAACTGGAACTTTATTGTTTTTATACGCAATCGAATGTTCAGAACCCCCCTAACTTTTCGAGTGAAATTTTTAAAAAATCGCCAAAAAATGAAAACATCTAATAAAGTTACGCAAATAGACATTTCTTATGTACTTTTTCATTAGAAAACGATGGACATAAACTTTAGAACGCGAACACGAATCGTTCTCGAGATATTGCACATTTTTCAAAAAAATTATCAAAAAATCATATAAAATAAAAAAAATATTTCCTGTTGAGAAACATTTTCACTTTTCATATGTAATACCATGCGATAAATTTGGTGACATTCTCGTGGATCCAGCTCGTTCCATTCATGGAAAAAGATACTTTTGAGAAATGCTTTTGTATTTGAAAGCCAATATTCATTTATCTGCTGTAAAAATAACTTATTTCTTCGTCCATAACGCTTGGCGAGATTTTGGCGACTTTTTTAAAGGCTGCTAAATTAACGAAAAACTCGACAAATGGATAGAAATGACGCTAAATCAATAACGACTCATTGATGATGACGACAAGGAAAATGACGACTCATTGACGAAAATTCAATATCTTGGAAAGAATATAAATAACTACTATAAAAATAATATATTTTTTTTTACTGTAAAAGTAGTAAATTCAGTGCATTATATAAGGAAAGTCATGTGCTGCCCACATCAAATTTTTAGTGATGTATCCGTCCTAAAACCACTTTAATTTTGCTTAATTTCTGTGCATCTATATTCTGAAACAACGCAATTGCAATATACTTGAGATTAAATAATGAATAATAGATCGGAAATTATTTAAACAACAGCTCTAAAAATTGAATTACTCCGAAGGTAAGAAAGCTTTATGTTCTCTATTCCTTAGCGTATGATTAATTGTTCTGCCCATCCTCCTTCAGAAACTAAAATTTCAGTCCAAACTTTCATTTCTTACAATTTTTAGTTACTTTTAAACACTTTACAACATAGTTAAAAAGTGTTTATGACATTGTTCGTTCTGTCTGCCCGTTCGCACGATTACTGCCGTAAAAATAACTTCATCAAAATGCAACTTTAGTATATTATTGAGACGGTCTGTGGGACATATGGGAATGTAAATGAATAATAATGTCACCCAATTAGTTTTGGATTAAACCCGGGTTGAAAAAATGAAATACATTGACCCCTAAGTTACCTAATTTTTTAAGCATTTTTTAAGCGAAGTTAAAATTCACAAATCGCCTCGTAAATTTTAGGAAATATTCAGATTATCCCATAAAATATATAAAAAAGTTCAGCAAAATATGTTCGACAATTTTTTAAATAAAAATTAAAATAATAATTACACCCATATAATATGAAGAGATCACGTGAACCACTTCAAAATAAAATATGGCGTCCTTTTTTTTCGCAGAGTAAAAATCGTGATTTTCTTCTTCGACCCAGACCGTCCGACCTACCAGAAAGGTGTAAGGTATCTGATTGGACGGCCGGGAAATGCCACCCAATTTAGACCGGAACCCAGTTGGGGAGGCATCCACAGGGACCGTACCCTCCTTCCCATACCACCAACCTCTCGGAAAGACTTACGGACCCACATGTTTAACGTGATCGTACTCCGCGTGAACACGGCGGCAGTTTGGCCAGCGGCGGGAATCGAACCCTGGACTACCGAGTGCAACCTCCACGCGCTAACCACAGGGCTACTGCGCCCAATCGTGATTTTTGAAGTTCTTTTAAATTTACATTTAGTGTTACATCCGTCCTAAAACCGCTTTATTTTACGTAGTTTCTGTGCATCTATATACTACGCCTATGCAATTGCAATATTTTTGGGTTTAAAATATCATCAAACTTTGATTATTTCTATAACGAAGCCCACCTTTAATGGATACAGAATGTAAACAAGTGATTATATGATGAGTTGTATAAGAATTGCTGAATTTTTTCACGCAAAACTATTTAAGTCTGGAGTCTGGAATAAAAGTGTATGAATGAAATATTCACTGCTTTTAGATACAGAGCCACACGATTTATAATTTGATGACGTCATTTGAATAGAGTTAACTTTTTTCGATGAAGTTTAAGCTTTCAATTAAAAAAAATATAGTAGTTCTGTGATAATTAAAAATATATCACCACTGATGGTATCACATTTTAGAGATGTTTAAATGAAATTGCATTTCAGTTGGAAAGTGTTTCATAATCAGTGCTTCATGCATAATTGGTCTTTCTTGTTTTTCTATACCGACTTCAAATGAAACTTTTAGGGACTCTAGAAGGATTTTTAGTGAAGGATTTTAACTTGAGACCCCTTATTTCAATATATAATCTCTATCTAGTATGTTATCGATGCCAATTGTTAACCTCATATCTTATTTATCGCCAAAAATGTTGCTAAATATTTTATTTTTATTACCTTAAGCACGTAATTCATAGTATTAAATATTTCCGTTAAACAACTATTTAACTAGAAGATTCGAAATCAGTCATCACAGGAAATCAGTCATCACTGTCATCACAGTCTCGAAAATTCTTATAATCAGCGTATTTGAACTTGTAAAACGCTTCGGAATCTATTTCCCCCCCCCCCTTACTTTCGTATCTTTAGAAGACTAGATGGAGAAAACACCCGTACAGCCATACTTTTCCATGGCGTGGGACTAGGATTGCAGGAAACTGAATTTTGGAGTGGGTTGCCAAATTTGGGGAATTATCGCGAAATTTGGAGACATTTGGGGACTAGAAGGAAAGGCAGCGTAGCAAAATTATGAAAAACTACAATATCTCGAGAACGGCTATTCCTAGAGTAATAGGTTTGATCTTATGCGTTTCATAGTCAAAAATTACGTATAGAACAAACGTTTAATTCATACATTTGAGCATACAGTATTTTTTTCAGATTCTAGCGATTTTTCGCAGAAAAGAGCATCTTTAATTATTCATGTTTTATGGGGATTATGATCACAAGGAAGATTTTGTTGGAGACTATGAAAAGCTTGTTTAGAGCAAACTTAAAAAAAAGGCTTTCTGAGTGTAGATCCAGCGAAAACTCGAGTTGCGATTATCGGCACGATCCCAATACTTTCTCTATACCCTATCATGTATTGCAAAAAATTACTAGATCAACAGTTTTGATTAGGTGTGTAGGTGTCACATGTCACATTCAGGGATCACCAACAGGTGAAAACGCTCAAAGCGCTGGTGAAACTATTAGTTAAATGTTAGCATGATAAGTTACCAAAACTTTACACTTCATTGAAAGCTGCTAATTCGAAGCTGCTAATTGAAAGCTGATAATCGGAAGCAGCTAATTGGAAGCTTCTATTTGGAAGCTGCTAATTGGAAGCTGCTAATTGGAAACTTCTAATTGGAACTGCTAATTTCAGACGCGTATAGTGGTGAAATGATGCTTGTGAAACCAGTTCCTTCGCGCTTTTGCAGGTCTTCTGGGATTCCCCACATAAACTGGGGCTGATGTCATTAAAATCTGGTACCACCGGAGCACAGATATGACCCAAGTCTCTGCATAAATTAAATGATCTTCGTAACAGATATTTAGTGAGTAATCCCAAGAAAAGTCGCAACTTGTAAGATCCATACTTGACTTTGGGAGTAAGTCGAGCTATAGGAACTACTACTAACACTCTTACAATTCGTCGGGAGGCAAATACTACCAGTTATCATGGTAAGTACGCTGCATACACGTCTTATTTCATATTTTTAGGGTCCAAGTATATTTCAAAAACGTCCATTGCTGATAACCTTTCCGATTTTATTCTTATACACTGACGGAAATTAAAATCCCAACACCATAAATAAATTAGTTTAGAGAAATTAAATTTAACAAATGCAATTGTGTAGGTAACATATTTATTTAATTAAGGTTTCAAGGTCACAGGTTAAAGTATGCGCGAGAAGAGCCATTTTAAATGTGAAATGGTGGTACATTAATAACCGCTGTAGTCGCCACGATTCTGAATGCAAGCATGCAAACTTGCATGCAATGTGTCGTACAGGTGCCGTATGTCATTTTGTGGGATGGAGCTCCATGCCTGTTGCATTTGGTCGGTTAAATCAACAATGTTTAATGCTGATTGTGGATGACGCTAGATTTGTCTTCCAATAATGTTCTGTGCTCGATGGAAGAAATATCTGGTGATCTCGCAGGCCAAGGCAATATGTCGACACTCTGTAGAGTACGTTGGGTGACAGCAGCGGTATGAGGAAGAGCGTTATCCTTTTGTAAAACACCCTTTTGGATACTGCTCATGAATGACAGCACAGCCGGTTTAATCACCAATCTGATGTACAAATTTGCTGTCCACGTGCTTGGGATAACGACGAGAGGGCTTCTGGTGTCATAGGAAATGGCTCCCCAAACCATAAATCCCGTTGTAGATCCAGTATGTCTATACCGCAAACAGCTTGATTTCAAGCGCTCATCTGGCCTATTTCTTACCAACATACAACCATCACTGGCACCAATACAGAAATGGCTCTCATCAGAGAATATAACAGATCTCCACTCCACCCTCCAATGAGCCTAGCTTGACACCACTGACGTCACAGATGGCAGTGATTCGGAGTTAGTGGTATGAACGATAAGACCGTCTGACTCGGAGCTGTCTCTCAAGTAATCGATTTCTTACAGTTCGATGTGTCAGTTTGGGGCCAACAGAAGCTCTAATTGCTGCTGCAGATGCAGTACGATCCGCCACAGACATGCGGCGAATACGGCTGTCTTCCCTCTCAGTAGTGGCCCGTGTGTTGATGGACCTCGGTCTTCTTGAGGCAGTGCCTTACCGTGACTACTGCTGCCAACAATCATGCACAATGGTATCAGTGGCACACGACATCCCTGTCAAGTATTTCTGCAATATCGCGGAAAGAAAATCCACCTTCTCATAACCCTATTATACGGCCTCGTTCAAACTCACTAAGCAGCTGATACTGCCTTCTTCGTCTCCTTAAAGGCATTCTTGACTCAAACCTTGCTCACAATGTCCAATCTAGACGATAAAGAATTCTCACAAAGTTTGCATCACGGATTTAAAGCAAACGTGATTTTGCATGATCATGGTGGCACTAGTAGCGTCACTCTTATTCGTCTAGCGTGAAATTTGAATAGACGTCATACTTCATATGTGCAAAAACTTACCCCCCCCAAATTTTGTTTATCTAGCGCAACTCGTTCTTGGTGTTGGGATTTTATTTTCCGCCAGTGTATGAGACATGAGCTAAGAGTCTGCATAAATTAATTTATCTTAGTAACAGATTTTTAATCAGTAATCTTAGGAAAAGTCGCACCTCATTTGATTCATACTTGACAGTGAATTAAGCTACAGGAACTACTACTAGTACCCTTTAAATTCGCCAGGAGCTAAATTCTCTTGATTATCATGGTAGATTGGCTGCATATAAGTCCCATGTCACATTTTGAGGGACCAAGTATGTTTCAAAAATGTCCATTGTTTACAATTTTACTCTTGTATTTTCTACATCTTACAAAAAGCGCCATGTTTCAGTGCTTCAGTGTTCCGCCACGTTAATTACAAGATTTTCCCAAGGTCATAAGCATTGGTGCTTATATATCAAGAACTCTTGTCTGTAAAATATATTTTATGGAAATATTTTTATTTTATAAAAAATAAAACTTTGTACTATAACAATATGTTCCTTTAATATATTTCATTAAAATGCTGGTGCACCTATTGAGACTTTGACTAAAAATTCTATACAGATTACTCAGTATACTTATATCCATAAAATAAGTGAACAGTTTAAAGGGGAGACACGTTAAACTTCTTATCTCAATCCTGCGATTTATTCATGTTTCGTGTGGACTATGATCACAAAGAAGATTTTGCCGGGGGCTTTGAAAAGCTTGTTTAGAGCAAACTTAAAAAAAAACACTTTCAAAAAACACACTTTCTAAGTACCCACATGATGATTAAAGTGAAATGAGATTTCAAGCTCATGCCTTTAGATAAGAAAAAAAATCTTTTGAATTTTATTGAATTTTAGAGAATATTTACTACGTAAACAATTTCTTTTAATGAGAAACTTTCAGCATATTTAAAATTACTAGATTTTTTTGTCTAATAAAAAGTTATTTTTAGTTAAGAGGAATATGTTATGTACATTTTCGCTCGGGTAATTAAAAATTGCTGTACTCATTGCAGTAGTCCTTATCCTAGAGTACCCCTATAAAGTTTTATAAAAAAAATATAAGGGAACAAATGCAACACCGGATCGTTCAAGAATATGAATATGTAATAATAAAGAACAAAATAAAAGGGCTTTCTGTGGGTAGCTGACTCATCATAACGGTTTTAAAAAATACAAGGAAATAAATGTAACATCGGATCGTCCAATCATACGAATATGTAACAATAAAGAGTAAAAGAAAAGGACATTTTGTGGGTAGCTGACTCAATATAAAGTTGTTTTTTTTTAAATACAAGGGAAGAAATGCAACATCTGATCGTCCAAGAATATGTAGCAATAAAAAGTAGAAGAAAAAGAGGACATTTTGTGGGTAGCTGACTCAAATTTCTTTTACCAACTGCGATGTCATGATTTTACATAAATTTATTGGTATGCAAATAAATCTAAAATACGAACTTTTAAGGAATAAATATATATATTATACAATAAGACACTGAACGCCAGGCAATAAACTTAAAAGTTAGCCAACAATGATAGAAGACTCCTAACTGACTCTCTTGATTGACGACAAAAGGACACTGAATTTTATTAGTGGCGTATCATACGGCATATAACTGAATCCAAGCATATTCTGAAATCCAATGCCAAGAGTAATAAGTACAGAGAACTATTTCAATGAATGAGGCTGAGTTAACATGTGACGTATAGGACTAAGAACCAATCCAAGAAAAAAAAGCATTTAAGTATTTAAGTATAAAAGAAAGTATTTATGAAAAACTTCGTATACGAGATGTGTATAGGATGAATCCGCAACTTTAGAGAAGTATTACTAGTGCGAATTTCTTCTCTCATGATGGAAAATTGTCAAGGTATTATTACTTTTCTTATGAATTACTGATTTTATGATTATATTACAATGATAGTTTAATTTTGGTGACACTGGATTTGAGGACTGTCTATGAATCTGATGCTCAGTTATTTTCTTAATTTAATGTTATCACACCTCTAAATTTAAAAGAAAAATTGGAAATTTGTTGATAACGTATGTAAGCAAGGTATGAAAAATAATTCACTAAATAGATTTTTGTAATGTAAAGTTGTTGTCACAATAGTTAATGTGAAGTTCTTGAATTTTATATGTAACTTATTGGACAGAATTTTATTGGTAGATATATTTAGCCTACTTTGGCTTTGGAAATGATATCTGTAAAAAAAAATATATAGTCTAACTAACAAAAATATAAAGAGGTTCATATAAAGCAAATCCACATGCATTTGACAAAATTATTGTGTAATGTTTCCAATTCATATGTGACAATTCAAAGGGCTGTAATAAAATTTTTTTGAGAATTATGAAATATATTTTGATGATAAACAATTACCGTTGCTGTTAGCTATCAGCATCGGGGGCCATGATCGGGGAAATTCTTCTTATTGGGGAACTAGCACTATACCTCTTCAAACTTAAAATTCACAATCATGTACAAATTAATATAGTATTCAAAATGACATTGCTAATTAAATCATTTAAATTAATGTTCCTAAAAAGAAGGTTAAGAATCTATATTTTCGCAATACAAAATGATCTTCACAGGCTGGTCAGAAAAATAAAACATCCTGGTATCGTTTGTAAACACATTTACTACTTATATTCTCGTAGATTATAATATACAGTTTATTAGTAGAAGATTACCCGTACCATAATATATGAGTTTTAAACTTTACCAAAATAAAACAGATGACGTAATAAATTGAAAATATCAATAATCCCTGTAATATTTAAACTTGAAGACCGTAATTGATACAATCCTGACAAAAATGCAATTTCGGTAAAATTTATTTTATGTACATTTCTTTATTTAAATCGGAAAAGATTTATTGAAAATCGTCTGTATCATAAACAGATTGGATTTAAATCCATTGCTAAACGACATGAATAATTGTATTCAAATAAATTCGTGGAAATATATTGTTTACATGATGCTATGTCTCTGAAAGATTCGACAGTGCATTTTTTATTGATATCTAGATAATCTCTAGCCATAGAAACTCGAAATATGGACTATGTTTTAAGTGGGGCTATTCCAAGGCTATCCACAAAATTGCATGAAATTCGGTGCAACAGTTCTCCCGTGATAATGAGACAAACACACACACACATACAGACATATTTTCAATTTTATTTATATAGATTTCCGCAAGCTAAAAGGTTCATCTGTGGTCAAATTATGCACTCCCTGGTATTCCACGATATGAGTATAGAGTTTTACATATGCCTACATGCTCGCATTGGCTTCAAATCTATTTTAAACTTTTAAGATCCTAATCTATCAAAATGGTCTCAATGTTCATAAAGGAAAAAAACAGTATATTGCAAAAATTTAAAATATTTCAATCCAACCAAACTCAAGAACTACAAGAATTGATAGAAGAAAGTTTTCTTGTAGGATTCTTTACGTAATGAAAAACGTTCTGTTTCATACAGTACAGCTAGATTTCTGATTCCTGCATGAAGGCGGAGTACATATTTCTTACAGGGTCAATAAAATTTACCATTCCTCACATGCCTTTTGTATTGTTTTTTTACAAGGAAGGTACACTAGACGTATGAGGTTCATTACTCGATCTAATATCATCAGGATGTGGTGTAGTAATATTTCGTGGGTGTAACAATAACACTGATAATCGCATTTGTTTTAATTAAATACTTAATTCGATTAGGCAAAACTGCATATCGCGTTGTGTTCGTCCACAAAACACACCATTATGCTCTGCAATTTAAAAAACTTCATGTCCTAAAATTTTTGCAGGAAAACATAGCACTAAATTTTACAATAAAATGAGAGAAATAAGTTTTAAATTTAAACGTATTTATTTTAACAAACATCGCAATTGGTATTTTCAAAATAGAAATGATGCTAGCAATGTCAATCAGAATGTGTTGTATACCACAATTTTGCAAACTTCGAGATCGACAAATTTATTCTTAACACCTCCTTTACCCCCACAAATTATACTTTAAATATTATTATATAATTTTTGTCATATAATTATATGCATTAATTATATTATATTATTAATATTATTTTATACCTTTTGTTCATATTACACTGTTCAACAGTGGAAATTTTACAGAGATGAAAGTAACAGGTCCTTTATAGATAGATTTAGGGTCCCTGAATACGAAAATTGCCACTTAAAATAATTGCCACTTAAAATAACGCTTAACATTGCCTCCTGGCTCAGGTTTCTGAGTAATTTCACTGTTTACATTTTACATATAAAGCTATAAGAATACAATATTACGAATAACAGTTAACAACCTTTCCTTTTTATACAAGTGCTTATTTTATTTATTTTCCTTTATTTTTTTTTATTTTACGTATCGTAATTATAACGTCCCATAGCGTTATATGTAAAATGTAAATAGTGCAATTACTCAAAACTCTGAGCCAGGAGAGAATTTTTAGTGTGATTTTCGTGTTCAGCGGCCCAAAATTTATAAAAGGTGGCTACTTTCATTTTGGTAAAAAACAAAAACTGAAAAATTGTTGAACAGTGTTATCATATAATTTTATACTTTTTATGAGCATGGATTATATTCCAATGTAAACACTACATTGTTTTATATAAATAACCCGAGATTCATCCTTATAAGCATTCGTTCTTATGAGTGTCATGATTCCTTTAGTTCTAATTCTTATTTAAGTTTTATTCGAAATAATTTTCTGTATATTTTCAACATATAAGAGTACTTGTAGAAAAAGTAAAAATTATTGAGTTGAAGAATATAAAAAACGTTTCAATTTTCTTATCAAATTCCTGTTACGTATATTCTATTAATAAACCGTTTTTTATCTAATACTTTTTTTCATTCCACTCATATAGGGGGAAAAAAGAATATTAAATTGTAAAAGCTTTTAGGATTATGATATGAAACACATTTCAATGCGTGAGTCTCAAGATACTTTTACCTTTTTAAATGAGAAAAACTAAATCTTAAATCTTATTAGCTTCCAATTAAAAACTTAAATGTTAAAGTTGTTACTTTCATTCTAATAAGCGTGATTAAGTTAATTCGGTGTTAAAAACACTATATAAAAATTATGAATTTCTTTATAATTTATTCAAATGTATTTGCATACTTTTGCAAAAATATTTTTTGTTAAATGCAGTGTTAAAGGTAGCTTAACTTAAACCGGCATACTGCCGTAATTGATATAATTGAAAAACTATATTTTCAACAATGTGTTAATCATAATGTAGTAACACCTACTAAGATTCTCTTTAATTTGAAAGTGATAATATGGTGTTGGATTTATAAGAAAATATAATACATTTCTTACTTTGTTTAATTTGTATATTTAATTTAATAAATTATGTAAAACAGTTCAACTGAACAACTTACATGTGTACTAGGGGAAATTTTTTTGGATTGAAATTAAATATGATTCCCTACGATTCTTGTCCGACTAAAAAATTTGTATAGTGACAATCTAAAATGGGTTGGTGCAGTGTAATATATCAAGAGTAGTGTAATTTGTACCATATGCCAATGCAACAAGATGGTTCGATTCTGGATTCCGACCGATTGTTAATTTAGTTATTTATGGTCTTGGGAAGATATCAACAAGTTGGGGAACTTTTACTAGACGTGTGTCATGACGTTGTAGCGATTGTGCGTAGCCAGTCCCGAGCCAGGACCGAACTCGGGACCTCGTGCTTACAAGACCGACATTATAATCACTGAGCAAAAGCTAGCTTCTCTTCCGTTCTTATAATTCGGGTACAGGTTCCAAGCATCTTTGATCAGATGTCTTTGCTGCCGCACACTCCCTCACCTGATGAGAAAGCCCCGGTCTAATTTTGGCGAGGAGGGGGTCGCTGAGAAAAAACCCGCGTGCCCCCCGAAATGTAGTTGAGGGGCTGAAGGCCTTGAGACGTGTTGCCTGGGGCGCGTGACGTCAGTCGTTGTCAACCAGGGAGTGGCAAGACCTCTGAGTCCGTGTGGTGCTGCCATCTCGTGTTGGGAGGTGAGATCGTTGGAGAGGAAGGTTGCGTGTTTCAAACGTCCAGTCATCATTGTGGCGATTGTGAGTCGCCGGACCCCGAACCAGGGACCCCTTGCTTCGTAGACCGACATCACTGAGCAAAAGCTAGCTTCTACTCCGTTCTTACAATTAGGGTACAGGTTCCAAGCATCTTTGATGAGATGTCTTTGCTGCCGCAACGTTATGATTGAGAAAATTATCAGCAGATGTAACAGTAAAGTTTATACAGCTAAACCCAAGATGTCGTAAAAGTATTAGCTGTGCTACCATATACTAGGATTGATGGCTATCATAGGAGATAATTTTGGATTAATACTCCAGGGAGTATTAATCCAAATACCGGGTAAGGCTTGACGTTGTTGGTGACAACTGATGCGTTGTTGGAGACAACTGACGCGTTGTTGGTAAAAACTGATGCTTGTTAGTTACCAGGTTGTTAGGTTTGTTCTAAACCTAAACCATAAATACGGTGGTCATCTCCTCAGGCAGCGATAATTACCTACAAATACTGCAGAATGTTAATTGCTCACCGACCAGGAATATTAGACTTAACAGACATTTTATATATGGACACCTTAATATCAGTCCATGTCAGGTAACACGCTAGAAAAAATATTTTTATCAATTTTTTATTTCCTAAATTTAATGCAAATTAATATTCTAGATAAAATGCGAAAGATATTCAAGAAAATTATATATTTTTTTATTAAAAAACATGCAATGCCCTTACAAACGACCCAATATTCGAACGTAGAAATAAAAACAAATTGCAATTTTTTCTCTTGAACATTTGCTAAAATTAATGGAAATGTACTTGATTGGATACAAAAGGTATTCTGAGAAATGGTATTTTCCCTTCATGTTAGAAAAAGTATTTCTAACCTTTTCAACCCGACTTGTATAATCAATTCAATATTCGGTCGCAGAAATAAGAGAAAATTCTAAAGTTATTTTAGTTTTTAAATTCGATTTAGGCTTCTAATTCTTCTACTCATAATTTATTCAAATACCTTGCAGATTAATATACATCAAAGAAAAATATCTGTATGTGGGAGGCTTTTTCAAAAATTTGTGAAACAGAGAGTATACAAGTTCTTGTAGTTTTATTAAAATAAAAACTAGACATTTTTTTAATAATGGAAGCTAGACACTTTTTTTTATTTATCATGATTTTTATTTATCATGATTTTTTTTATTTATCATGAAATAATCAGTATGAAATCATATTTAGGAAGAAATCTGTATTAAAGTTTTGATTGGCAAGTATATATTTACTAAAAATTATGCCAATAATATTAAAACTTCTTCAGAATACAGCATACGTCAAATTTTTGAAGTCATCTGCTTTCGAGAGTTAGAAATAACATACATCTTTAGGGCAAACAAGATGAGCAATCTCGCTTATTCAAGAAAGATCTGTATCTGACGTAGAATAGCACACATGGCTAAAAGTAAGAGAAAAACTGCCATCGCCGCAAAGAGAAATAAGAAATATAAAATAAGGGGCTGGATATTGTGAATGGAAAGCTCAAAACCTCGGAAAAAAGAAAGGATATCAGAAAATAAAGAATTAACAGAAGGAAAACAAAGAAGTAGGAGGATGAATAGAATAGCTGGTAAAAACAACTGCATAACCTACTAAAACGGTAACGAAGAACATAAGACATTTAAACCAGAGATAAAAAACACAAACAAAAAGTAGTAGAAAACAACTAAAACAAAGGCAAAAAAAATAATGAAAAACAATCAATAAAAGAAGAAACAAATAAGAAAGAACCAACTAGTTTCGTTGATTTTTAGAAAAATAGTAATCATGTATGGTGTATGTTGATGAAGTTTTTATATTATTAGTTGTTTTACAGCAAATTTAAACGATTTATATTGAAAAAATAGTTCTAATAAAAATCCAAATGTTATATATTGCGTATTAATAACGAAAACATACCGTTCTTAATATTTTATGAACGACAGAGTGGGTTAAAATGCCAAGATCTATCGATTGCAGAAAAAAATTATGTAAATCTTGACATAGTCATATACTAGGAATTATATTCCCAGTCCGCAGTTATTCAGTGCTGAAAAGTATAAGACATGTCTATAGGTGCTGATATGTAAAATGGAAACATTCAAAGCTATGAGAAAGATCATATTGTTGGGTTCTGAAACTATATTCTCTACTTTTTGGTTATTTATCACCACACTTCCCACCTATTGCTAATTACCTTGAAACCTTCTGTATTATTACCTTATAATATATTATTACCTTATATATATATTAATTATTATTATTAATTATTAATTATTATTATTATTAATTATTAATAATTATTAATATTAATAATTATTATTAATTATTAATATTATTAATTATATATATTAATTATTAATATTACTTATATTATAAATTATTAATTATTAATAATAATATATTAATTATTACCTTATAATTATTATTTATAATTACCTTCTTTCTTCTTCAAGAATAAAGAAAGGGAAATACCAGATGAGCCCATTTTTATATTTAAGTAACGCCCTGTTACGGTTAAAAGGCACTTCATGGTGAACCTTTAAAACTTTGACAGAATATTTATAAAAATATTTATATATTCAGATTACTCAATATATTTTACAATAGAAAATATGCAAACTTCTTTAAAAATAAGCTTTTTCTAACGTCTAGCCCTAATTTTGCAATGTATTCATTTTCCCAGTGGATTATTATATCAAGTAAATTTCTGCTTCAGGCAACAAAGCTTATTTAGAGTAAACTTTCAGAAATCCCTTTCTGAGCACCCTCTCGCTGATTAAATAAAATGAAGTTTCAGGTTTATGAGTGTGTAAAAGAAATATTCTTTGAAGTACAAACTGACTTCTAAGATAAATTCACCATGCTGTTTTTTTATATCTAATGACGATAAAAGAAATACCTGGAATGGGATTCTCCACACGACTTTCTTATATATTCATATTCCATTTAGTTCTATTTGAAATGTTTAAAAGTTTGCTTTTTAAATTGACAGAAACTTAGAAATACCAATAAACTAGTCGAATTTAGCTTGTAGCAAATATAGACTATTTTGGTACCATTAACAACCGAATAGTTCAAGTTTTCCATTTGCTATATATACTATGTGTATACTATCGTCATTGTTACAGAAATTATCATTATTTTAAAACGCAATGCTATGGGAGGTAATCCATTATACACTACATTGCTAAAAGTATTTGGGCACGTATCATAACATGCAAAAAATCTGATGAGGGCAGCACATGACTTTCCTTATATAATGTAATGAATTTACTTCTTTTACAGTAAAAAAATAGGTTTTTCTTATAGTAGATACTAATATTCTTTCCAAGATTTTGAATTTTCAACAATTTGTCGTCATTTTCATTGATTTAGCGTCATTTTTATCCATTTGGCGAGATTTCCGTTAATTTGGCAACATTTCAAAAAGTCGCCAAGTTGGCGACATACCTCCAAATTCGTCGCCAAAATCTCGCCAAGCGTTATGCACTAAGAAATAAGTTATACTTACAGCAGATAAATGACTATTGGCGTTCAAATACAAATGTATTACTCAAAGTATCTTTTTTCATGAATGGAACGAGCTAGATCCACGAGAATGATGTCACCCAATTTATCGCAATGTATTACATATGAAAAGTGAACATGTTTCTCAATAGGAAATATTTTTTTTTATTTTATACAACTTTTTGATATTTTTTTTTTAAAATGTGCAATATCTCGAGAACGGTTCATGTTAGCGTTCTAAAATTCATGCCAATCATTTTCTAATGAAAAAGTACACAAGAGATGTCTATTTGCGTAACTTTATTAGTGGTTTTGATTTTTTGACGATTTTTTCAAAATTTCATTCGAAAATTTAGAGGGGTTCTGAACATTCGATTGCGTATAAAAACAAAAAGCTTCCAGTGTTTACGGATTGTGATTTTTGTACCAAATTTGGTTCGAATCGGTCCATTCGTTCGTCAGTTATCGTCTCCACAGACTCACTGACACACACACACACATACTTTCACACACACACACGCACACAGACATCACTTCAAAAATGTTTGATTCGTGATCAGGGATGCTTGAAACGTGTTCTCTCGTCGAAAACTCGAATTCGAATTTTCGCACCCGTCACAATACTTTCCTTATACATTATATATATAAGGAAAGTAATAACAGCAAAGTAGCATGCTCAAATTCACATGCGCTGTGTACATTAGGACAATGTGCTAAGGGCCTCGCAAGTGCTTAGACTATAAAAGAAAAAAATCATGATACGCAAAGCTGAAGTTGCAGTTTGTGTGAAGGATATTGTGGTGAGATATTACTTGAGAAATCTGTCCGTGCTACGACAGCTCTTCTGAGACTCTTAAAATCACCTGTTACTGATATCATTAAAGACATGGAAGTCTGACGGTGCCACCAGAGAAAAGCGACAATCTGAGTGTTCTATATAAAATAAATGATAGTATTAAGAGGTGCTTCATGAAGAATTTCAAGAAAATTCACATTTCTACTCAACAAACATGAGTTCTAAAGTATTCTGAGATACATAAATGCCTATTACAACCTATATAAATGGTCGACAACTACATTCCAATGATTATTATTTTGTGTTGGTTGCACATAAGGCCCGCATAATTTTATTCCGATCGGTGAGTTCAAGTGATGCTCAGCTCATCGATCGTGGATGACTAGGGGCTTAATTAATATTTAGTATACATATATTTACCTTTGTAGATTTGTAGATTATGCGGTGGTTTCAATATTACTATCTATGGTAGTAAATTTATTAACAAATTCATATTTTGCTAGCTGTATGGCAAATTTCACTCAAAAATACTTTTGATTCATTTAATTTAGTTTCTATCTCATATTAAAAATTGTGATGACACATAGAACGTGTTTTAAATTACAAGTATAAAACACTAATTTGTGGTTCTATAATTTAGAAAACTGCTACATGAATTTATTAAATTATGTCGATTCTGTAGTTCTTCAGATCCTCAGTCGATTCTGAATACATTTATGATATTTAAAAATATTTAATGTTCTCTATGTCAGAGATTTAAGCAGCTTAAGTTTTGGTACACTATTTCACAGCAGTGCATAAGCATTGGACTTTCATATAGCAAACGTTAAGTACGGTTTTGGAGTCAAGGAACTCTTAAACAAATTTCGTATTCTTATTATTTAATATCATTAATCTTACTTGTCTCTTTTTTAATATATTTAAATATTTTTTCAATAGTTTTGACACGTAATTTAAGTCGATTTCTGGAACGAATTGATAGCCGGCGAGTGGAAAACGTCATCATTAGCTCTTCGAGGTTCATCCTTTTAACACATTCATTCATTTCAAATAACTTGTGCGCATTTATCTCGCTGGTCACATGATATGTTCTCGAAAATATCTATTCATATGACGTCACTACAGATCTTCACATGTAAACATTACCATGTGCCTGATCATTAAAATTATTTTCAACTATGTATTTTCAAAAAATAAACTCTAATAGTAGTTTATCAAATAAGGCACTATGAGGTAGTTATGTGCAAACTTTTGCCAGACCTGTTGATTGTTGTGGGTTTATAAAATGAGAATACTTATATAAGTGACACGTGCAAATAGGTCAAATTGCCTAAAGGAATGACCACTTAGACTCAATAAATTTTTATGAACCTTTACTTTCGACTTTACGACTGGTAACAAATAACTTTGATCACTGTGCTTATAGACAATGGTAATACTAGTGTACTCATATACAATTAGGGTTATATTGTTTTCATAGACAGTTAAAATATAATTAGTATTTATTTGTACTTTTCAGATTGTACTTATTACTACATGTACTTTTAAATTTTTTGTCATTGCAGTCGACGTCATACCACGCATCTCTAGACTATATTTCATGTGAAACTCAATTGAGAATATACGTCAGTGCAAAGTCGGTAAGTAGTCCAAAATTTGCCGATAGGGGACGTTTCACCTCTTATGGCCTCATTATAACAATTAGCATCGATGAATTTGTTAGGATCTCTTTAAAAATTATACGCAACACATCAGAGAAACCTGTCCAATGATCAAGGTTATTGCATCGTTTGTGAAGCATTGTGTCGTGAAAGAAATTGTTTTGTTAATGGACCATTGTTATATATTGAAGTTTAATAGTAAATATGGTTAATTAATTTTTACTTGTACTCATTACAGAACTGCGTTTTGAATTCGTGAGTATAGTGGCTATTACGTACACTGCGGTGTTTTTCGTAAATTATTTGCTCCAAATTTATCTTTTCAGAGAGTGTCAATTTACTTATTCTGAAAAGTAAATAATTGATCTTTGACTACAATATTTAGCCTTTGAATTTATAATAGTTAATTAGATAGCATTCAAAGATTACAGCACAATATTTACAAATAATGCATTATACAAAAAAAATTATTTAATGTTTTATTAAATAAACTAAGCAGGACATGAGAGACCAAACAATTGTTTATCGAAATGTTAAAAGTTCTGAGCACAACCCATTTATTAGAATATAGAGCTGGTACGTACATTGTGTGCATTTTAAATGCACTTGAGAGCAAACATTTTGTCTGGGTGTTGATTTGGGTAACTTGAAACTTGTAGGTGCATATCGAAATCTTGTACGACTCTACCAATTTCACAAGTCTGCACAAATTGCATCATTTTGGAGGTCTCACTGCACATATAAATATTTTTTACAGGTCTGCTTGTATCTAACATCATGTATCTTCCGCTTCTCGTCCTCTTTTTGTTAGGTAATCTTAATTTTTACCTTACGTCGAGTACACACGCCTTTCTTGTGGCCCCTTAGCTTGATTGGCTTTGCTTGAATTCTATGAACTTTTAGGGTCGGTCCTGATTGGATTCCTTCTTTTTGATGTAGATTCTTCTGTTCATGCCCAGTAGGGTTGGTTTCTCCCATGTAGACATTGTGTGGTGCCTAAACATCATTGAAATGAAATATCAAACCTGTTGCTTACTCGTCTGAGCCTTTGTTAAGCCGGTTTCACACCATCGCGTATTACTTTAAACACATTTTGCTTTATTTGGTCTCACACATTACTCCAGGTTTTGTGCGCTCGCTGCACACCCGATCACACGATTCTGCTTCGAAAATGGCACATTTTCATATCAAAATACACATCGTATTATTAAACCGTGATCAAAAAATAGCATTTTTACTGTAAAAATGTAATATTTTTTTTCTGACTAGTCAATAAATAAATGCATCGTCACTAAACCGGGTGTCTAACTGAGTGAAGACACTATAATATATTATTTACATTGACAACATTCTAGCGAATTACTTTCTTTAAAGAAATAAACAGGGAAAAACACGAAATCTCGTTGCCCCCAGCTCCTGAAATGTTAATTTTCAATCAAGCGTCTATTTCAATTTGCTATCTTTGTCACCGCTGAAAATTAAACCCTGGACTTAAAACTGTTCAAATAATAAATCTTTATTTCCATAACGTACATAACGACACAGAGATTATAATCGTCAGGCACTGTGATTTTCTGAGATTACAAAGGAGACGGTCCCGAGGATTAATTTTTGTATACAGTGTGGATAATCCCCAAGAAAATTCGAAGACAAATAACTGTTATAAATAGGAAGAATTGAATGAATTATCAATTCAGTGTTTCCGTTAGTATCAATAAACAGCAATATATTGTCGGGATTGATTTTGGTGTAAAATATGTTTACATGTAACCTGCTCAATTTTGATCTAGAATTAACTTATCTCCCGAGTTCTAAATGAAAGCAACAACACTAGGATATGGTATACTTTCGTAATCCGAATGATTAAAACCAATTGTAATTAAAATTTAATATTATGATAGTAGTATTTCCAATGGGAAACAATGCTAACTCCCAGAACAACGATGATAGTATATACTTTATGAGGCGAATAAAATAAATTGTGCTCTGGATGTAAATGGTATTAAAACAGTGTAAAATAACATGGATGTATTCTACTCATTAGTGTTAAATACATGTTGTTAACTTAAAACATAAATTCATTATTTTTCGAAATGTTTTAAAAGATTAACTTGCGATGGAAAGCAGATATAAAGATATACATTTTATTCGGATGTGTTTTGTGATACAAATGGTCATAAACAATATGGAATGTTAATGTATAAGAAATACGAATAAAGCCTAACACTCCATATATGTCTTAATCCAGATTTTTTTTTTTTGCGTTCTGTGTGGAAAATGGGAAATAATAACATCTATATGTAATGTAACTATTTGAGGTACACATGCTTCATACATACGTACAAAAAATTATCATTTCTAGTCAAATATCCTTAATATTTCGGGGTTCAGTTCAATGAGGTCAATATTAACCGAAGCATCACATATATGTGCAAAAATATTACATTTTCCCTGTCAAGCATCTTCAATATTTCTATGTTTATCTTTATTTGAGATTAATATTGACGCAAGCTTCACATATATGCGCAAAAATATGTTTTTTCTAGTCAAATATCCTTAATATATATCTGTTTTCTTTCTGATGTCAATATTAACACATCCTTTACACGTATGGGCAAATACATTACGTATTTTCTAGTTCAGCACTCTCGTAATTTCCTGGTTTTGTTAAAGCTTCCTTTAGCTTCATTTGAGATCACTATTAATGCAAGTTTCATATATATGTGCAAAATAATTGCCTTTTTCAGTTGCACACTCCCAATATTTCTACATTTGGTTGCATTTGGGGTCAACATTGTCATTAACTCCAACTTCACGTATATACAGAAATATTATGTCTTTTCCAGTTGAAAATCTTCAATATTTCTGTGTTTACTTCTCTCGATTACTCTACTCATGTTCGAGTAATCGAAGGGATTAAGGCAATTATGGCCCATATATGTTTTGTTGACCAAGAGATCCCAGTATTTAATGCAAATATTGCCGTATTTCTCTGAGAATAGATGAAGGGAAGACATCCCAGCTAGACAGTATATCTCAGAATCATTATTTTATTTAATCAATAGTACATATTGTACTATGTATGATACCTTACCTTTAACGCTATTTCCCAGAATGAATATAGAATAAAGATGATTTTTCTTTGCACGTTGATTGCTATGCCAATTTAAAAGACATTTTTCTGGTTATTTGTTCGATTTACAATAACACCTACAAACACAAACAAGGAAATATACAAACAAAATCGAAAATAGCTAATTAGTATCCACGCATGTTCAAGTGTGTTGGTCCATTAAAATCACATTTTCACCCTATCACAATAATTCTCTTCACATTCACTATATATTGCATAGAAATTGAAAATAATTTCAATTTTACTAATATCTATACGCGTAAATTCAAGTCATTTTTAACATACCAGAATGTGTTTTCGGTCTTATATTGTGTAGTTCTATTTAAAAAAGTGTATAGCTAAATGACTTAACTTATAATAACGCCCTGAGAAAAAAATAAAAATAAATAAATTGGCAAATATTCTTATATCAATTCTAATAGTAATATGTCTTTAGTAACCTTTATCTCTAACTCGATTATATTTAAACAGAAAATTTACAACCTCCAATTACTTCGACGTTAGAATTATTCAATCGGGCATATTCAGGGTGTCCCAAAAAGATTGAAACGATAGAAAATAAGACTACGATAATGAAATAGTCCTCGCATTCATTTTCAAAAAGTTACAGTTTTTAAATTTTTATACACACCCCCCCCCCCCCCCCTTAGACAAATTTGGTCAATCAGAAAATTTTTATATTTAATGCAACAAGATCATTAAAAAAACCGCATATCCGAATCTTTAAAATTGAGCGAGTTATATTTAATTGAAAATTGAACATTGTGAATAGGTACTATATATCAAAATAGGAATGTAAATTTGTGACATATCACAAAAAAGTTAAAACTGGATAATAGATAATACATAGGATACCCAACCACGTAGTGATTACCACTGCTTTATATGATCTCTGTCTGTGTAATACTTTATTTAGATGCATTTATGATAAAAAATTTTGACACTTATTAACGTACGTATTTTTGATGTAAACAACTTCCATCGTTAATTTGTTTATGATCCCTATTTTCAGTGATGAAACAGCCTTTCACATGGTACGCATAAGTCAGATTATTTCTTTTTTTCATAATTCAATTGATTTTAAAAATACATATATACGAGTTTTTTAATGAACTTTTTGCATAAAAAATAAACATTTTCCGATTGACCAAATGTGTCTAAGGGGGTCGTATAAAAATTTAAAAAGTGTAGCAATTTGAAAATTAATTGGAGGACTATTTCATTAACGTAGTCTTATTTCCGACCTTACTTTCAACACTTTTCAATTTACTTTCCCCACTTTTCTCCAACAGGTAAAGAATTATAGCGCGTTTCAATCTTTTTGGAACACCCTGTACATCAATTTTTTACCTTAATCACTGCAAGAAATTTAACATAATACAGTTAATTACTCGAATAATAAATCTTATGTCTGGTGACACAAGGATTATCGTGTGAGACACAAGGATTATCGTATGAGACACAAGGATTATCGTATGAGACACAAGGATTATCGTTTTTAGATATTAAGAAAGAGCTCCGTGTTTTCAAGCATACGTGGTATCGCTAACAATATTAAAATAATGTAGAATCTGGATATAGGCATTTCAAGAACATTTAAAAAATCTCATTAACCATTTCACTTACTGGTTACATTTCGTAACAAATTTTTCTAATAAAAATAATTTATTTTTAAAACCGAAAGTAATAGATTTATTTATTAAAACAAGATGTTCATCAATATTTTATAGAAAAATAATTCAAGAGTAAAAAATTCTTCTTCTAAACTACTTTTTTTCACATAGGGCACGGCAGAATGGATATAGCCACTATCTGGAATGGCGACAAATATATCTGAATCAGTTAATTTAGAAACAGCACATAACATTTCTTCATTGAGAAAATTATAAACATTTCTACATAATGAACAGTAATTTACAAAGTGTGAAAAAGATGTATGACATGAGTTGCATGATTTTTCTTTTTTCTTTGGAATAAATATTTAACAGATAATTTATTTGAGGTAAAATAAATGATTTTATTTTTCAAATGTGTTGTTTTTGCAAACATTTATAAATTTATTTGTACTTACTAAATAAAAATGGAAGAATAAGCATCACATATATATATATACAAAAATGCATATGTATTACATAAAATGTATAAAAATACGAAAATCAAAAGAGAGTATTAGACATCATCAGATGATCATCTGCAGAATGCATTTTTTTTTTCACTGGCAGATGTCCAACAGAAATTTGCAGATAGAGCTATTTATAGCATTTTATATACATCTTTCGCTTCTTCAGACTCTCTTCTTATCTATTGGCCCATTTGTAAGGTAGGCTTTTGCACCAGGAAAAGAGGTGCAAAGACGGTCTTGGTAGAACTAAAGGTGTTTAAAGCTAATCAGTTTATGACGAGCTTTATATTTTCCTTTTTTGGTTCCAATAAGAAAGCTCTGTGTACGTAAATATCTTAAAAATCTTCTTGTGGTATGGGATTCGTTCTGAAATATCACCAGAGGTTGTTGTTTCTGATAAAAAAAACAACCATCAATCCTTAAATGACACAATGTAACCAGACACTGCCCTCTGAACACTGAAGCTATCTCTACTAGTTGTTTTAAAATTTCTTATTTCTTGAGGAGCGTAAATCCTATCCAAACTCCAAAGGACTTTCTTGATCGTCCCAAAGTTCTTATCACTAAGGAAGTACATGAGTGAAGGAAGGTCATTTTTCATGTAGTCAAATGTTAATTTTATCGCAAAGTTGACCCTTCTGGCATGTCTCTTGTGCATTATCATCTCTGCACAGCCACATCCTTCTTGGCATTGGAACGTGGAGTAGGATATCTCATATTTACTTTAAATTTTTCTCATTTGCTGCATACATTCACTTCTGGTTTTCCAAAACTATAATTAAAGTTATCCATGGAGAACTTTCGGAGAAGTATATATTCATCTTGTTTGTATATTCAGGATGGCCAAAGACATTTTGTGGATTGTTTTCATATTGAATCACTGTTCTACTCTTTACATCTATCAACTTCGACCTTTCACCATAGTGAATTTCTTTTACCTCATATTTGTAGATGTGCTCATGAATTTTGACAAAAAATCTAAACAGGGATGATATCACCACTCCCTAATTGAATATTACCAATTTATAATTAAATATTACCACTTCATATTTGAATATTACCAATTCATAATTGAATATTACTACTTCATAATATTGAAATACTGAGAATATTTTCGATGCTTTCAAAAATTTTTATCTCTAAGCACTTTGATCTGAGCTATGCTATGCTGTTTAATAAAGGAATTTTTCTCAAATTAGTTTGATGTATCCATTTATTTTTGCGTTGTAAGTACAAAATTATATACTTTTTATAAATGCTTAATAAGGCTGCTAAGAGCAATTTCATTATCACCATTATTATTTTCTTCATATTCTTCTTAGAGCTGGTTGCCACTTGAGTCTTCTTTAACATCCTCTATTTTCTACACATTTGCCGGAAATTAAATTTTGAATATTTTGGGGAATATTTTAAAACTTTAATCGATCATACAATCTTTATTTACTGTTTGGGTCTATATTTACTGTCTGGATTGTTTCAAGTACACATAGCTGATGTTTCAAACTTCTCGCGATACTCACTAAAAATAAACATTTAGAACACTATTAAGAGCTTTATTCACAAATGTAGTGATACGTGAAATTAATGATTGATAGAAATCTTAAAACTATTAACTGTACAAATGTCAGCGGATTGCAAAAGAAAATTGCAGCAAATCCGTGAAGACTTCTTTACAACCACTTTACTGCATGGTAACAAACGAAATCCAATGTGTCTTTGGGTCAACATTTAAATATGATACATAAGCATTGGGGAATATCCACTTTAAATTGCATGATGAAAAATGTATTTATTGCCGAAAAACATACGGACTCTTACATATGTCGTTTGACAAACGGTTTGTTTCTACACTAAACAAAACATATAGATACAATCTTAAAGAATGTATATATATACTAATTGCCAAATGTAAGTCTGCCTGTCCGTCTGTCACGATTTTTTGGAACTTCCCAAGTAGATAGAGACTTGCAAATTGGTATATAAGTCGATCGTTCCATAAAACCCCCTGAAAAAATTATATTTTCCGAAAATGTTCTGAAGAGAGGGTTCTGCACACCTGAACGTTTGAAAAGTGAAATGATAGAAAAACATACCTTGCGATAAGATAGAGGCTTCAAATTTGGTGTATGGGTAAATCTTTCGAAAGGAAGAAAGTGTGCAATTTCAGATTTACAACATTTTGTACAGAAGGAGGTGCTTCACACCAAAATGTTCGATTTGCCGAATAAATGAGTAAAGAATCCTTTAAAATTTGATAGAGGCTTGAAATTTGGTATATGGGCTAATCATTTGATGAAAACGCCCAAAACGAATATAATTTTTCAAAAATGTTCGTTTAAGGGAATGCTCCAGAGAAAAACGTTCGAAAGGGGAATTGAAATAAAAACATGCTTCGGGATGAGATAGAAATTTCAAATTTGGTATACAGGTAAATAGTTTGGAAGGAAGAAAGTGTACAATTTCAGTTTTCCAATATTTTCTACTTTAGGACGTGTCGCACATCAAAATGTTCGATTTTAGAATAAAAGAGAAACGCCCCTTCTAAAACGGAATAGAAGCTTGATATTTGGTATATGTGCAAATCATCTGATAGAAAACCCAAGATGAATGGAAATTCTCAAAACTGTATATTTATGGGAATGGATTCTGCATACCTCAACGTTAAAAAAGTGGAGTGACAGAACAGCATGCTTTGCGATAAGATAAAAAACTTCAAATTTATTGTACGGGCAAATAGTTGGACAGGGAGAAAGTGTGCAATTTCCAACATTTGCTATTGTAGGAGGTGCAGATCACAAAAATATTCGATTTGCCGAATAAATGATAAACACCTCCTTTACAATGTAATAGAGGCTTGAAATTTAGTATATTGAATAATCGTTTGATAAAAATCCCAAGTTGAATACGGTTTTTCAAAAATGTTCATTTAAGGGAATGCTATACAGAAAATGGTTTGAAAGGTGAAGTGATAGAAAAAACATGCTTTGCGATGGGATAGAGACTTCAAATTTGGTGTACGGGTAGATAGTTTGAAAGGAAGAAAGTGTGCAATTTCAGATTTCCAACATTTGCTATTGTAGGAGGTGCCGATCACAAAAATATTCGATTTGCCGAATAAATGATAAACGCCTCCTTTACAATGTAATAGAGGCTTGAAATTTAGTATATGGAATAATCGTTTGATAAAAATCCCAAGTTGAATACGGTTTTTCAAAAATGTTCATTTAAGGGAATGCTATACAGAAAATGGTTTGAAAGGTGAAGTGATAGAAAAAACATGCTTTGCGATGGGATAGAGACTTCAAATTTGGTGTACGGGTAGATAGTTTGAAAGGAAGAAAGTGTGCAATTTCAGATTTCCAACATTTGCTATTGTAGGAGGTGCCGATCACAAAAATATTCGATTTGCCGAATAAATGATAAACGTCTCCTTTACAATGTAATAGAGGCTTGAAATTTAGTATATGGAATAATCGTTTGATAAAAATCCCAAGTTGAATACGGTTTTTCAAAAATGTTCATTTAAGGGAATGCTATACAGAAAATGGTTTGAAAGGTGAAGTGATAGAAAAAACATGCTTTGCGATGGGAAAGAGACTTCAAATTTGGTGTACGGGTAGATAGTTTGAAAGGAATAAAGTGTGCAATTTCAGATTTCCGATATTTGCTATTTTAGGGGGTGCCGTGCATCAATATATTCTATTTTCCGAATAAATGAGACTCGTTTCCTTTTATATATGATGGAGCCTTAATATTAGGTATATCGACCAATCATCTGATAAAAAACCCAAGACGAACAGAGTTTTTCAAAAATGTTCATCTATGGGTGTACTCCATAAAAAAAATATTCGAAAGAGGAAATGATAAAAAAACTTGCTTTGGGATGAGATAAAGACTTTTATTCGGTATAAGGGTAGATAATTTGAAAGGAAGATGTGCGCAATTAAGGTTTTCCAATATTTTTTTCTTTAAGGGGTTCTGCGTACCAAAATATTCGATTTGCAGAATAAATGTGAAATGCGAATTATTCAAACATTTACATTATTCAGGGGTTGCTTATTGCTCGACCGTTGATTTTCAACTTGTATTCGGCTAGTATATATTAATCTCAAAACCGTAAAAATGTCACATGTGTTGTTTCTGAAAAAATCGATTCACTGACTGTGTGCCATAATTTTTATAAGTCATTGTAGTAGTTATTGGCAAAGTCTTTTAATATGAAAATCAATTCAACTGGATTTTAATAATTACCGTTTAAGAACGTATATTCTAGGAATAATCAATTGGAGATACCTTTCAATGTTCTACTTATTTAGTCTTTAAAAAAATAAGCAGTGCGAACAGCAGCATTCATACACTGATATGCAATTTATATTTCTGAGGGAAATTTAAATATAATTTAACTAGAGTATAACTCAACTCGACTTTCTCATACCAAAATCCATTTTTAAGTAGCTTGTCCCCTCCCCCCACATCCCCCCCCCAAAAAAAAATATTAAAATGTAATTTTAAAATCATGAAAAATCGGTATCGTTGATCCAAATGATTGCAATTACATCGTATTACCCTTCACTTTAAAGGACTTGAAAAATCTTTACATTGACACTACACATGAAAATGTACCTCCCTCCCCAAGGGAGCTAATGATGTCACGAACACAAAAATTGTATCAAGGCTATTTTTGACAACTGTAATTGAAACTATGAAGTCTCCCGATCATTGAACCATAAATAATCCCTTACATGCATGATTAGTCAAATGTTGTCCTAAGCTGTCATGTTAAAAAATATAAAATTTTGAATAAATTTCGAAGTTTTCGCTCGAATATTAAAAAAAAATCTATCTAGTTCTAGATTTTTTTATAGCAAAGCCGGATATAAAATTTGTGAAAATCCAATAATATTTGTAGCAGCTATCCTGTACACAAGAAATCGAACACAGACATCAGACAGTCACAGACAGACAGGCAGACAGACGAACACCACTCCAAACATAGTTAAACATGTTCAGGAGGTCTTAAAATATATATTGACATCAAAATTTCGAAATCAAAAATTTTTGTGAAAACAATACTTTTTCAATGCTACGTATGAGAAAGTAAAAATTGTAAAGCTGTCAATATGACATTTCACCTGATTGGTTGACAAGTACAACCGTGTTAAAGTATTTCAGGTAAACTTTTACTTACACTTCTGTTTGCTCAGTAAAAGTTACTAATGACTGCATAAACATTTAAACACGAATTATATAATTCTTCATTTTCGCAGTCTTGAAATTAAATTGGCCTCATATTTTAATTTGCAGCTTTGTCACAGGCAAATAATTACATCATACAGAGAAATAATCGAATAAAAATGTACTTTGATTGATGATAATCCTATGACATGAGGATTGCAATCTTTGAAAACAATAAATTTCGGTCTTATTAAAGAGAAGATATGTTTTCAAGGATAAATAGTCATAGATTATTTAGCTAATCCTCAATTAAGTCCAAAGAGGTAAAGGCGGTAAACTTGGATTGAAAGAAAACGTCTAAAATCTCAGTAATCATTGTATATGTTGATTACAACTTGAAATAGTATTCCCTCCATACAAATTGTTTTTGATATGCGATTATATTAAGAAAAACAAGAAATATCAATCATACATTAAGCATTGATTATTAAACACTTTCCAACTGCAATGCAATTCTATTTAAACATCTCTAAAATACGATACATTCAGCGGTAATATTTTTAAAATGTTCGCAATACTACAATAATTTATTATATTTAAAAACTTCATCGAAAACAAATGAACTTTATTGAAATGATGTCATTTAATTATTGTGTAAATTGCCTGGCTCTCTATGTAAAAGCAGCACATATTTCATTTATACACTTTTATTCACTTTCTTTCATTCGTCATAATACTGCAATAATTTATTTTACTTAAAAACTTAAACCATGGAGGTAAAAGTAATTTAACTCTATGCTTTAAACTTCATCGTAAAAGTCTGATATAAAATCGTCTGCTTTTCTATGTAATATCAATGAATGCTTTATTCATATATTGCAGATTCCAGAGCTAAATAATTTAGCGTTAAATAAATTCAGAAATTCTTATACAACTCATCTTACAGCTTGATGTGTTTACATTCTCCATAAGTGAAAATTAAGCTTCGTTGTAGAAATAATCAAACTTTAAGGATCATTTAAACTTAAATATATTGTAAGTGCGTTGTTTTAGAATATAGATACACAGAAATTAAGCAAAAATAAAGCGATTTTAGAACGGATACAACACTAAATATAAATAAAAAATTACTTTAAAAATCACATATTTGACACAAGATGGATGGCATAGATCATTTAAACTCAAATATATTGTAATTGCTTTATTTCAGAATATAGATGCACAAAAATTAAGCAAAAATAAAGCGGTGTTAAGACAGATACAACAATAAATATAAATTAAAAAGAACTTTAAAAATCACGATATTGACACAAGATGGATGCCATATTTTATTTCGAAGTGGATCACGTGATCTCTTCATATAATATGAGTATAATTATTATTTTAATTTTTATTTAAAGAACTGCCGAATATGTTTTGCTGAAATTGTCTTCATATTTTTTATGGGATAATTTATGTATTTTCTAAAATTTTCGAAGCAATTTGTGAATTTTAAATTCGCTTAAAAAATGTTTGAAAAATTAGGGCCTATATGGTTCAATGTATTTCATTTTTTCAAACTGGTTTCAATCCAAAACTAATTGGGTGATGTTAGTCATTTATATTCCATATGTCCCACAGACCGTCTGAACAACATACTAAAATTCCATTTTGCTAAAATCATTTTTACGGCAGTTATCGAGCAGACGGACAGACAGAATGAATAAAGTATGTTGTAAAGTGCTAAAATTTGCACCAATATTCCACATAAAAATTCATTTTCTGCATTGTACTTTCAGGATTCAAAAATGAGTTCAAATTTCTGGATATCTAACACTTTTATTTAAAAGCACTAAATAGCATAAAAAAGAAACTATATACAGCGATTATCTCAATTACTATCTTACTTATCTAAACAACTGTCATGTACAATAAAACAGCAATTACATTCTCAATTAATTCATAAAATAACGGTTGCTCAAAGCACTGACATATTTCACAATTCAATTTGACTTGTATTGCATCAACTCTTGCAGAACATTGCGTGTAACTGAACTCTTCTTATATACTCTCCGCAGAAATTTCTAGAAATTGCTCTTCGATATTTCGAGAAAATTCTGGTGGATTTAGAAACTCGCCAATTTGACGATATTTTGCCAAATCTGGAAACCTTGATCGAATAGTTGTCAAATTACGGTAACCCCACTTTCATGCAATTGAAAAATTTGCTGTAAAAGTGTTTTCTCCTTGCGTGGGATGCACTATGCCGCAAAATTTATGCATTCTAGAAGTGTAAGTCAGCAGTACAATATGATGGACGAAGTTACGAGTGGATGCATTACACTACGAGTTAATGCGAGTAATAAAGACGGCATCAACCACGAGCTGCTAATAAAGTCCCAGACAGACTTGAAGGTATGCGTTCCTCAAAAAGATATCAAGGTCTAAACATATGTTAAGCATTTCCATATTGGTCTCACATGGTCCCTTCGCCGAAATAATATGATTAATTGTTGTAATTGAATAATTAAGTATTTATGTTTTTAATAAATGTTTTATTGTTAAAGTTAAAATGGTGTGATCTATTTAATACTATATTAATAAAAAATTCTTTTACTGAACTCGCGCGAAATTTAAATATTTGGAGGGTTTTATATAGCGGCACAACAAAGCAATTTCCAAGAAAAATAAGTCCACTAATACGAGCAATTTACGACCATGTATAATAAGTTTAAGTTAACAATATTATTATGTTATATTCGTTTATATTATATTCGTATATAGTATATTATATTATATTCGTATATAGTATATTATATTATATTCGTTTACCACAGGTATCAATAATCTTTGGAATGTATTTAAAATCGTTTTACTTTAATTTAAGAGCTGGCTATTCTACCCTCCTTATTTCTATTTTATATGTATCTACATACAAAATTTCATGGACATACGTGTATTCATCTTTGAGTTACAGTGTCGCGTTATAGAAACCTAGGATCACACACACATATATACATACAAAGAGATATATTTATGTGAATGTTCAGAGAATCTCAGAGTATGCTTTTCCAGTAAAATATCAAATTAAAACAATTTCAGAAAAATACAATAGTACAGCCTATTTTATACAGCAGTACGGCAAGATAAAAATATACACAAGACGATAAATAAATTATTAAGTATTTTCAACGCACTAAGATTTCACCTGCGAGATTTAAATATTACACCCGGAATTTATGCATAACAAGCCAATTCGGCGAAATTTTTTTATTTTACTCTCAGAGACAAAAAAGAACACCAAACATATTCTGGAAATTCTTATTTTCATGAATAACTACGTTAAAATCGCATACAGAGAAAATTGTAACAATTCTTCGTAATCCTTCAGCTACTTTTCACATATTCATGAGAAAACACAAAATATATTAATACATTATGAAAAACTAAATATTTACTCAATTCTTTGTGGATTCTTGAATTGTGTGCAGCAAATGCAATATCATGTTTGAAATCAACTCTTATTCTATGCAATTCCTTTCAAAGCCAATGTTAAAACTTCTTCAAAAGAAAAATGTATAAAGATTGCTTCAAACGGTTTTGTTCGAAATCCTGTATTCGTTGAATAAAAGGATTATGTGTGCTAATTCCGTCACGTTCCAGGTGTTTCTGTAACGTTGCTGTCAAAATAATTGAAAAGGATTATTCTTTGTTGGTAAAGAAATCCGGAGTTAAAAATATTTAATACTTAATTTGTAACTATTGATGATATCATTAGTTACTCATACTAATATGCGTTTATGAAACATGGTGTACATTAATTAATTAACCATAAATGGCTTGAAGGCAGCCCCCAAATGCTGTGCAAATAACTTGTAAAAAGCAGACGGCCGATATGTAAATGCTTATATTATTTTTTCTTTTAGATCAACTAAACCCAAAGCTGAACCCTAAATGAGAGACGTGCTCAGAACATAAAATGAGAGTTACGTGCTCAGAACGCTATTCTCGAATCATTTTTATTGTAGATTGTCTGTTTTGTAAAAAAGAGAAAACATTAGACCATACTAGTAAAAATCCCTAGGATGGTTGCCACATTTGCTGCTAAGGCTGTAATAGGTCATAGTGGCTTATCGGACGATTGTGCGACGCCCAATAGGCCGCTTTGGTTGAAGAGCTACTGGTCTGCATGGGCTCGGGCCTGGCCCACGGGCATCCCGCCCTAACTCATGGGACGAACCAACCTAAGTTTTTTAACACTGTTTCGAGCTAGGTCGGGCTTTGTTTTAGTTTTTAAAAAGTAGGGTCAAACATATTTAATTAGCTATGCAAAAATAATTGTTTAAAAGAAACCAACTTTTATTTTAATTCTTCGGACAAATATTTCAGAAATTCATGTTTTTAACACATTTGAATACAAATCTTTTCAAACCGGGCAGGGCTGAGACTCAATGGTTTCCGGGCCAGGTATTGCCAGGTTCCTCTTTAGTACTGCCAGGGCAGGCTGGGTTGTTGTTGTTGTTGAGACCCAGACCGTCCGACCTACCAGAAAGGTGTTGAAGACCCAGACCGTCCGGCTCGTTACCAGAAAGGTGTAAGGTAACTGTTTGGACGGCCGAGAAGTGCCACCCAATTTAGACCGGAACCCAGTGGGGGAGGCATCCACAGGGAAAGTACCCTCCTTCCCCTACCACCAACCTCCCGGAAGGACTTACGGACCCACATGTTTAACGTGATCGTACTCCGCATGAACACAGCGGCAGTTGTGTCAGCGTGCAAATCCAGCCCGCAAACCACAGGGATACCGCGCCCGAAATGTGCCAACAGCACGCGGTGTTCCCAGGTGGTCACCCACCCAAGTACTAACCGCGCCCGATGCTGCCTGACTTCGGTGATCTAACGAGAACCGGTGTTTTCAGCACGGTACGGCCGTTGGCCTCTGGACAGGCTAGGTGAGTCTGAAATTTTAGACCGTGCAGACCTCTCAAGTGCATTCCAATCTACATAGAGATTTTCACTAGCCGGGAACATCCATGTTTTCCTAACTGGTTCAGTTTCCAAAGTGAATACTGCCCGGTACTTTGTCATATAGTATCCGTGACGTCTAAAATTAAAGGTTTTCGTGAGCTGGCACGTTATTAAACAGTGAGGAATCGGGATGGCTTGTTTGTTTCAACCCAACAGTCCAGCTCACCTTTCAGTTTAGAATAGTATTAGAGAACGGCCAGGATAAAGATTGTTCCCTGTCGTATAATACTTGTACGACATGTTGAAATTGCAATTACGGATACCAAGAAGGTAATGATCAATGTAAATGCAGCAGAGGAAACCAATTGGAACGCAAACATAGATAAACAGCGTTCATCCCCTTCTGTATCAACGACAAATGGGAGAAGTGGTATGAAACCAAAGGGGGAAATAAAAAAGTGCCCCAAAATTTGTTCCAGAAAGTTCGACAGATTTGAATTTTCAACAACGAACTAGAAACATGTCAAGCAACATGTCAATTGAGTTGTTCAAAAAAATATCTACAGTGAGCATACAAAGAAAGCGTGGCTCAGAAGTGTGATGTGCAATAGAATCTTACAGCATAGTGATTCAGCGAATAAGTGTCAAAATGCAAGAGAATAGGTATTTATGTGTTTCACTTGTCACTAATTATCACGGAAGGCACACATTTAACGGTTATCTAATAATGAACAATTAGTTCGTTCGAATCTACGTCGTAATAACGAGTTCTTGTATTTTAAACTAAAAGAACTATTTTGAGAGTTTCGGTGGATTAAAAAAAGGTGTATATATATATATATATATATATGTCAATTATATTATGTGTTATAAATATGTTTATTAATGAAATATTGGTAGCGCTAGATGTATTATAAAAATGGATTGATGAATAATCTTAGTAATTAAGATAAATAGATATCTATGAATTTCAATATTAAATAAATTGGTCAATTTAGATAAGTGTGTTTATTTATATCTTGTGTATTTGTCTCTCCGGCTTGAGAACCGGGAGTTTACATGCTCCACCCCTAGTGAAGGCATCAAAGGTAAGTCCTGGTATAGTAATTTTGATAAGGACAACTTTACCTTATGACATTCCCCAATAGAAGTCGCTCAACGTGTCAACCGACTCCACCGGATGAAGAAAACCATCTCCGCCAGAGAATCGGGATTGTAATCCAACAAAAGTTTTTCAATAGCCGAGTAGGCTAATTATTCGGGCATGTCTGGAACGGTGTTGCCGGGTCAGGCCGAGCCGGGTCGGGCCGAGCCGCCGTCATTGTAAGCATTCATTTAAAAATTTCTAGAAACACGAAAGATTAATATTGATTTTATTTCTACAGTGCTAAATCGAATGTTAACATTTAATCATCAGTTGTGAAGCCTGATAAAATAAGATACATAAACCAGGGACTAACATTAGCATTTCTACTATTTACTACATTTTAAAATAAATGCTTATGTGTATCTATAAAACTTGTTTTTTGTTAGGTTGAACTTCTTAAAAACATGTGCTTTCCTACGGCGGACCCTGGAAAGGTTCTACCTGTAAGGTTCAAAATCTGAAAATGTTTCGGTTCTAGAACTATTTCTCCCAAAACATAATACTCTCTATTACGGGCGGCCACGAACGGGTTGAGACGGTACGGTTGAAATACCAAATAATCAAAATATACCACGAAAAACAACGATACGATTAATTTAAGCTTTCTACCTGCTTCGGTTTTCCAATTATTTCTCAAAAACATGTTCTTTCCTGTGACACGCCTTGGACGGGATAAAACGGTAAAGTTCAAAATCGTAAGAATTAAAATAGGGGAAAGAAGGATAAGAGTACGCAGTCGGGTAAGAGTACGCAAGGATTTTTTTTTCCTGCTGGCAACAGTGCAAGTAAAAGCTAGTGTGAGCATATCAACACGTGTGTTTTCAGCTCTCTCAGAAAACTGCAATTATTATTTTCATCCTTGCTGTCTTTTATTTACCAGGTAAGATACGATTTCTCAGATAGATGTCAGTATCCAGTCAATCGTGCCACTTACCTCGACATGAACAACAGGGAGCTATAAGGAATAGAACAACTCAAAAGTCTAAGATTATGGCTTCGTCTCCATTAAAAAAATTGTTAGAGAAAAAAGAAAAGGAAAAGGTAGAATTGGAGGAAGCAAAGGTCAATCGAGCTCTTAAGAATAATAAAAATGGGGACAAAATTAAAAAAGGAAAACCCCTGAAAGCAAAGAAAAATCTCATTCTAAATTCTATCGAAAACCCAGTTCCCTCAGCAAGCTCGACAATCAATGAGGAGACCATATTACCAGCTTGCGAACAATCATATGATGAAAATTGGATCCAATGTGAATTATGAAGGAGTGGTGGCACAAGGAATGTTGCAGTTACGAAGGCGCTGGATCATTTATATGCGACCACTGCTAAATTTTTAGGGTGCGTACTCTTGACCTCCCGTCCTGCGTACTCTTACCCGCCACGTCGGGTAAGAGTACGTATTTGTCATTTTTTTTTCTGTCATTCCGTAATGCATTTTTTATGAAGTTACGATTTTCATTTCTTGTACCCTTCTTTCTAAGTTAACAAACTATGATTCCGTATATTTTAGAGACTCTATCTTTTCAACTCTCATTTTCATAATGAAAAATCCACTAGGTGCGTACTCTTACCCTCCTTCCCTTTATACCAAATAAGATAAGGAATACGAAATTTGGAGCTTTCTCGCTGTTTCGTTTCTCAAGTTATTTTCAAAAAGTACTTATCTATTGCAGACCCAGAACGGGCTGGATCAATAAGATCCAAAGTCTAAAAAAATAAAAGATACCACGAAAGTCAACGAGCACCAAATCTGATCTTTCTAACTACTCCTTTCGAGTTATTCCTAAATGATGAATATCCTCCTATGGCTATCCAAGGACGGGCTGGGCCGGTAAAGTTCTAAATGCAAACAATTAAAGTATATACCACAAAATATAACGAATAACAAATTTGAGCATTCAAGTTGCTCCGGTTCTCAAGACATTTCCCCAAAACATGCATCTCACCTTATAGTGGATCCAAAACGGGCTGAACCGGTATCCAAGGGCTTAAAATGTACCACGAAAGGCAACGATCTGCTTAATTTAAGTTTTCTGACTGCTTCGGTTATCGAATTATTCCAACAATTTGAGTACCTTCCTATATGGCGTAACCGACAGGATGGGTCATACCACAATAGATAACGAACATCAAATTTGAGTATTCAACTTGCTCCGGTTCTCAAGACATTTCCCCAAAACATGCATCACACTTTGTAGCTGATACAAAACAGGCTGAACCGATATCTAAGATATTAAAATGTACCTCGAAAGGCAACAAGAATTAAAGTATACTAAGACAACGATATGCTTAATTTGATCCTTCTAGTTGCTCCGATTTTTCCTTTAAAAACATGAATATTTTTCTGTTGGCCCAAGACGGGCCGCACAGGTAACATTCAAAATCCAAAGAATCAAAATATACCACAAAAAACAACGACATACTGAATTTAAAGTCATAATCAATAGTGGAGCATGGTTAGTTACGAATTCAATAATTTGACACGCAATAAATGTGTGTATTGGAAACAGCAAATAGACATGTGCTATCCGATAATTGTCGTACCCAAATTGAAGCACGCATAATCTTCCAAGTCTGAATAAAAGATTGACGGGGCTAGACACTCTGAAATATGTCTCTCCTGAACAAACGACGCTCTCGCTTACAATACAAGCAGAAAAAGAGCAAAAATTTTTCGATATCTCCCTTTATTTAGCTACATAGAAAACAAATAAAACGTTAACTGGAAAATCATGTGATTTCGCAGTGTTTTTCTAAATTGTGTTATCGCCTCCCCGATCATCAGTCATCTAGGGCGGCTACCTTAACATCGCTCGGGCCAAAAATATGGCCCAGTCCAACCCTGCCCAGGCCTACTTGAATACCTAACTGACTCTACTCACCTAGCTGACTCCAACAAATGCCTTATTTGCTCTGTGGAAGAAGAGACTCTGGAACACATCTTGTTCTTTTGCACTGGAGAGAAATTTTTTAGAACTGTTTTAACAAGAATTTGTGTTTCTTTGTCTATTTTATGTGTATTGCATTTTTAGTCTATAGGAGACATCATGAAATCAGTAGCTAATGCGCCAAACTCACGTATCAAGTTATATTATATGCAAAACTAAAGTTTTTAGCATGATTCAGTGCTGCCATCTATTGTCATTTTGGTAAAATACTGAAATGTCTATTAAAGTAGGAAATGCAATTGCCTTAGTAGCTGAATAAGTAATTCTTCATGTTCCCTATCGGAAATTTGTGTTTCTATTCCCAGTCAAGAAAATAATTCTTCATAAAATAAAGAGTATTTCTTACAGTAATTATAAAATACTTAAAATGCACTGTTATAGGGAACTATATTTTCATGAAATTTAATTGAAGAGAAACAAACTGCTAATATAGATATTTACGAAATTTGAATCTGAACATATTACTGGACTCGGACACATTAGAACTCAACAATCCAATTTCTTCATTAACATGGAAATGTATTGTTTGCACTGTAATTTCCTTATCAGCAAATTTATTAAAGAATTCGCACTGTTCCACCATTATAGGATTTGTTATCCAATAACGTTTCAAAATAAACAAGGAAATTCATATATTGGACCCTTTACAGCATATATTTTTACATATTTTCTATAGATACTTAAAACAACATCGTTAAAATGATATACCACCGCTTAATATTGAAAATGAAAACTGAACTTTCAATTACTGATGATGCTTGAGTAAGATCTTTGCGTAGGCATCTTTACTTTATGCTGGTAAAATTTCTAACAAAATACTTATTTTAATCAAAAAATTTTCACATAATCACATTTTTGATAATAGAAAGTAAACTAAAATATTTCAAACAAAACGAGATAAATTAAAAAGTTTCACAATAGAACATTATTTAAGCTTCTTATCCACACATTTTTATCCGTTCCTCCTTACAGAATATCTGGATTAAATAATGGTCTGCATCTAGAACGTGAAAGGTGTTTGAAATAAAAATGTTCAATACCAGGATTTCGTAAGCTCTTATTCTTAATTATTAAAAAATATATTATCTTGCATTACTTTACACTGTCGCTCTTTTAACAAGAATATACTACAGAAATTTATAAATGGAAGATTATTTCGACCAAAATTTATTCCAAGTGATCACATAGATATCTTACGGATAAAAGCGATTTAATCATCTAAAAATTTTAAAGAATTTCTTCAGAAAATGTAGTCTTATTAATATTTTAGTCTTTAAACTTGTTAAAGACGGGAAAACTAACACTGTTTTCAATTTATATGGCAATTTTTTATGTAATAAGTTTTATTTTGTTTGATAATGTATGGCGCAACTACAAAGATAGACGTTATGATCAAATATTTGCTCAAGTTCTTCCCCAAGGTCGACACTATAACTGTGCAATATTTCAGTTTTCTGGGTCACCAGTGGGCTTCCCGGAAGGTCTGAAAAGCCATTTTAAAGCCCAACATTTTGTCCGCCCCCCGGGGGGTAAATCAGCTCCGTTAAATTGTGCTCCGTGGTAAATTCTGTAATTGTGCAGCTCTTCAACCTTCTAAAATACGAAAGTGTGGGACTTTTGTAAGATCTATAATGACTTGAAAAAAAAATCTGCACTCCTGTGGGGAAAAATTGAAAATCCTGCTTCATTTGGTTCTATGCCGTAGTCGATATTATAAGTGTTGTTGTTGAGACCCAGACCGTCCGACCTACCAGAAAGGTGTAAGGTAACCGTTTGGACGGCCGGGAAGTGCCACCCAATTTAGACCGAAACCCAGTGGGGGAGACATCCACAGGAACCCTACCCTCCTTCCCCTACCACCAACCTCTCGGAAGGACTTACGGACCCACATCTTTAACGTGGTCGTACTCCGCATGAACACGGTGGCAGTTGTGGCAGCGTGGAAATCCAGCGCGCAAACCACCAGGCTACCACACCCGAAATGTGCCAACAGCACGCGGCGTTCTCAGGTGGTCACCTACCCCAGTAGTAACCGCGCCCGATGCTGCTTGACTTCGGTAATCTAACGAGAACCGGTGTTTTCAGCACGGTAGGCCCGTTGGCCGATATTATAAATGTGTAATGCTTCAAACTTCTAAGTCACCGGAAGGGCTTTTGGAGGGTATGGAAATACTTTTGTAAAAGAAAATAATTTTCTTTACCCCCAAAGGGGAAAACGAAAATTCAGCTACGCTAGATTCTGTCCAATGACTGTTTCTATAAATGTTTAAAGAGTTGGATTTCTAATTCGCCAATGGACTTTTGGATGGTCTAGAAGCGCAAAAACACGTTAGATAATTATTATATAGATCCTTATAAATTTTTACTTTAAAGCCCATGATAAATTTTTCATGTGGAATTCTTAAAAAATTTAATTAATTATTAAACAGTAATGGGCATTTTCAAACAATTTATGAATTATTACAGCAATATAAATAAGTTATTTCTTCGCATACAGAAATATAATCCCCATCATACAGAGGATGAGATGGACATTATATGGAATTTCCAAATATTCTGAGTATACAGAATAGCATATGGAAAAATTGCTTCACAAAATTGAACATAAATTTAAAATATCGGGACTATGAGTCTCCTTTAGACTTTCTAACATATTCCAATTCCATACATTGCTTAGTTTCCCTTGTATCAGAATCAGGTCAGAATACCAAGCACATTCATTCCTTTATGAGTTTTCATCCACAAGTTATTATTTAAATAGGTGCTTGACAGTTTTCTTTAAAATTCCATAGATGTTTATATATTTTTTCATATTGGCAACAGCTTAGTGACTCATATGAATTGGATCCATTTGGATAAATTGCGATATTACTATTTTAGTATACTTTCCGTCTTTGCCGTATTTCAAACTATCAATTTCACGCATCGACAATGTTACAACATTTGACTCCCGGAATTATGTTTATTCCTGAGAAGTATATCTGCAAACTTCTTAAATACTAATTACTTCAAGTTATAATAACTCTACGAAGTATGTTAGGGGCAGGATTTTTTGGTGAAAATATAAAAATACATAAAAATTGCATATCTGGTTTTTCACTGTATAATATTATGAGAAATTAAATATATAAAAAAAATCAGAAGTAAAGGTTGAAATTTATCTGCTATCTAACTTAATAGGAACCTTGGTCCCAAATGATTTCGGAGAGGATATAATTACACAGTTCGCTAATCCTCTTTGTATCAGCGCCGAATCTCAATCATGCATTCCTATTCACGGTTGAATATTTTATCCTATAATCAAAGAATAAATCCCTACTCTATAAATCGTAAGTGTCATGGGGGATAATCAATTAGCAACAACACTTTTCTGAGATTAAAATGGATTAAAATCTTAAAAATTAATACCTATGTATGGAACTGTACTGAAATAATCCTGTAGTTAGAAAACTCTGAATAAGGGTATGTTTTGTTTTAGAAAGACAACTAAACACGTCAGTAAATATTCTGTACATTAAATGTGGCATAAATTATTATTAGTTAAGATGGCCACGCACTAAATTGTGGTGATAACTATAATTAGTTTTCTTGTAACTGCCGTGTCGAAAATTTACATTGTGTGTTGTCCGGTGATAACTGAAAGTGAAAAGCTCTAATAAATATCCAATGAAGTACTCATTTTAGACAGTAAAAAGACGTAAAATTGCTCAAATTTAAATTTTATTATAAATATTACTTATTTTAAGTACTATCATGATTAAATTCACAATTATTATTAAATTCGTACAAATTATCAGTTACTTTTCTAACTATTTAACATTATGTTGGAATGCTGTATGTATGGGATACAGGCTCTTATTTTACTTAGAGTCCGATCTATGCGATTTTCCTCAGATAAGATAAATAAAAGGTAACTTTATTCTCTTTTATGCATATTTTCAGGCGTAATTGGTAAGGTTTTTACGTCCCTTTAGGGATCCGTAGTTGTACTTTTTACATCACTCACAAAACTAACTTCTCCATAACGCAATGTGTTGAATTCGATTAATCTTTTCATCATGATTTCTCCATAACACAATCGCAGTGCATGTATTTCATGAAATGACAAATTGGAAAGACTGTTTAATCCGTCGCATGGGATCATCTGCGAGCTTCCTTCTAGCTGCTCATTGACTCTCAGGCTTCTGTCTGCTCATTTGTTCTCGGGCCTGTGAGGGGTCGTCCAGGCTTCCTTTGGAGAATTTCCTATATAGCCCGTGGAGTCGACTGAGTCCACGAACCTCATGTGCTGTGATGTCACCATTTATTTAAAATAATCATGCATTATTGCATACCGATATAATAAAATTTGGCGCCTTCTTGTCGCCTTGTTATTTTTAATAACTTGAAAACACTTTTTAAGAAATATGTATCACATTCACGTATAGAATGTATTGTTTTCACTTCAAAATCGTCAGTGACCGATTCTGGGATTCGAACTAGGATGTCTTTATTAGAGTTCAGGTATATGTATTTTACAAGTGAAGAATAATAATCAGCCTTTCTTCGACATGATGAACAGCGTACCTTACAATTTCAATATACAGTAAACAGTCAATATACAGTAATCTAACACGTTCGTATTTCAGGGGTTCCAGATTATCAAATTTGCCCGATTAACAAATCTCAAAATAAAATGGGGTAAATTACTTTAAAACAAAATAATGAATAATAAACGTGAATTGTGACAAATGTGTGCATTTGCCTAAAACGTTACACAGATTGAATTACACTGTACAAAATGTGAAAAACCATTTAAATTTATTTTAAAAATATAAAGCAAACTTCAGTAAACAGAACACTACATAGAAAATGATCACTCAGTACAGGAAAACGGACCCCAATGCCGCTCAAGAGGCGATCTGGACTCCCAAGCATGCCGATCATCGGATGCTGGATTAACAAAGTTTACTGTCCCAAGATCAATATTTACCATTTATTATTTCTATATACAATTATACGGCTACTTATGATAGAAATTAATTTTAATGCTTCTGTTACCAATAGTGTGATCTACCTCATTTGACGCTAGTTTAATCATATTATTAAAACCTCAATATTATTCGTGTTTTAGCGGCACAACCTCAACTTTACCAGACTTACACTTATCTGAAACAAAATAAAACATATACACATCTAAATGTCGAGTACATCCAATTTTCCAATTTTAAATGGTGTTTCTTCTTCTGTGTTACTAATCAATCAGTATTATCCCCTGCTCAGTAGAAAAAGCACAACGAAACAATATGTGGATTATGTAATAAAGACTTTAAAACTTTTCGTCTTTTTAAACTACGTAATTCCGCTAGATACAATGTGAAACAAATCGTATTGATACAAACTCAGACTTTAATGTAATTGCATTACGTGTGAGTCAAAAGCTTTACTCACTACTTCTATCTGATCTATAATTTAACTTTAACACCTTCAAACAATAAACCCTTCTATTTGACAATCGGACATTGATAGCAGTGAAATTGCTGCTTAAACTTATCTCATAATATAAATTACGTGATTTAGTGAAAAGTGAAGAGATAAAATGCAGTCAACGGCGCTTTTCTTACCATGAAACATTTAATTTTTGCTTAGTATATTAAAAAGTCATTCAATCCACAGCCTTGAAAGGAGGTTTAACATTTGACGATTATTCTGACATCCCAGGAAACGTCGAACACTCTAGCAAATGTATCCGACGTTGCCCGTAATTTAAAATTCAAACATGGGATTACAATCAAACCTGAACTCACAGCTAATTCTCGAAAACCGACGAACGCCTTAATAGTACTCGTGCTTTTAATAACAACACAAAACACACACACTGCGGTGCCGATGGTGTTAAACCAACTTTGCAATAATATATCGTAAGCTTATTATTAAAGTTAGGTTCCGCCTTCCACAAGTGAAAAGTATATATTTATATATATTTTTTTTAAATTCACGAAAATTCAATTATTGATTGTATGATTCCGTTCAAAGTATGTTCGCAATAGTAGAATTTTTCGATCTTTACAATGGTGATAAGATGGAAATTCTCAAATAATACTTACGATGGCTAAGGAAAGCAATTGTGTAAAAATCGTTCCAAGACATAAAATAACTATATTTATTCAAAATTTTAAAATACATAAATCTGAGATGCACCTTCCTGCGTTCCAAAGTAACTCTGTACCAAACACTCCGTACATAGTACAGATTTTCCGCTACAGATAGACTAACAAGCAAACATTTTCTTTTATTATAATGGATTATAAATATAACTAATCCATAAATAGTAACAATTAATATATGCAGTACTTTTCAGTAACTAAAATTCAAAGCTGACAGAAAAACAACAAAAAATATCAATCATGCATAAAGTATTGATTATGAAACACCATCCAACTGAAATGCAATTTTATTTAAACATCTCTAAATGCGATAAAATCAGCACTGATATTTTTAAATTATCATAGAGTGTTACAATAATTAATTATACACTTTGAAATTTAAAACTTCATCAAAAAATGCAATGCTATAAATCGTCTACTTCTGTATGTAAAATCAATGAAAATTTCATTCATATCACTTATAATCCAAGACTCTAGAGCTAAATAATTTTGGTAACAAAAATTCAGCAATTATTTTACAACTCAACTTGCAATCGCTTGCTTTGTTTACACTATGCATGCTATGGAAATTGGGCTTCGTTGTATGAATAATCAAAGTTTAATGATCATTTAAAAATTAAAATATTGTAATTGGAGTGGAACAGAATTTAGATACACTGATATTACGAAGAAATAAAGAGCTTTTAGTACAGATACAACACTAACTATAAATTTGAACTATCTTTAAGCATCACTATTTTTACACAGGGAATAAAAATGGATATAATATTTTATTTGCAATGAGTCACGTGATCTCTTCATATAATATAGATGTAATTATTATTTGAATATTTCCTAACATTTTCAAAGTAATTTGTTAATTTCCGCTTAAAAACTGTTAAAAAATTATTAATTATTATTAATTAAATTATTATTAATTTCAAAGCAATTTGTGAATTTTAACTCAGCTTTAAGAGCATTTTAAACATTATGTCCAACAGGGTTCAATGTATTTCATTTTTTTCACCCCGGGTTAAATCCGAAACTAATTGGGTGACATTATTCATTTTTATTCCCGTATGTTCCACAAACCGTCTCAACAATATACTAAAATTTCATTTCGTTGAAATTATTTTTACGGCAGTTATCGTGCGAACGAACAGATAGTCAGACAGACAGCGTGAACAATGTCATAAATATACTTTGCAGCTATGTTGGAAATTTTAAAACTTGTTACAAATATTTTAAAATGAAGTCCATTTAACTAAATGCAACCTTTTATTACAGCAAACTTTTAATAACATAACGACATATACTAGAATGAAGATGAAAATAAAAAAAAATCTCTATAAAAATAAAACTACGGGAGAAAAAAATTTACATTTTAGCACCAACAATTTTAATAATGGCTGATGCTTAATTACGCATTTTGACGTACAAAGACAGAATTCAATATTAAGTTATGGGTGTTTTAATAACAAACATTTAAAGCAAATGTCTAACTGTGGTTCTTTCCACTTTTTCTCCATTATAATATTATATTCGCGGAAGCAATAAATGGAAAATATATGGCATGACATAAAATTTTTAAGAACGTGTTTTAATCTTAAGGTGAAAATCTCTTTTAATGCGTTATTTATGACGGTTATATGACACCATGCAAGTGGGGGCCCAGATCATCAATACTGTTTTAGGGAGGAGAAGACATGAAAAATTGACAAAATGATAATAATCTGACAGGAAAAGGGCCCGTTAAAATTTATGTAGGTGAGGGCAGCTTACATGAGTGGTCCTGCATGACATAATTGCAAAATATACCAGATGAAAATCAAATACTATTAAAATCAAGTGTAATCAAGTGCTCATCTTCTGAAGTGTTCCATCAAGCCACAGCATCTAAATTTAGTACGCAAATTAAAGATTCAGTTTGAAGATAAAAGGTTGTTGTTGAAACCCAGACCGTCCGACATACCAAAAAGGTGTAAGGTAACTGTTTGGACGGCCGGGGAGTGCCACCCAATTTAGATCGGAACGCAGTGGGGGAGACATCCACAGGGACCGTACCCTCCTTCCCCTATCACCAACCTCTCGGAAGGACTTACGGACCCACATCTTTAACATGATCGTACACCGCATGAACACGGCGGCAGTTGTGGCAGCGTGCAAATCCAGCGCGCAAACCACCGGGCTACCGCGCCCGAAATGTGCCAACAGCACGCGATGTTCCCAGGTGGTCACCCACCCAAGTACTAACCGCGCCCGGTGCTGCCTGACTTCGGTGATCTAACGAGAACCGGTGTTTTCAGCACTGTACGGCCGTTGGCGAAGATAAAGGGTTGGGATCGGTCAGAGAAACACATCAATTGCACAACAGCGTAATTTCCAATAAATCTTTTCGTCTATATTTTTGAAAGAAAGGATCTCTTTATTTAAATGAAAACACTGAACAAATAGTTTCCCTCGAGGCCGATAAAAGGCCAATGAAGAGCCCAAATTAACTGTAAAATTGGGAAGTATGTAAAGGACATTGTGAAGTCGCAATGGTACCGAGTGCAACATCCCTGATTTTGACATTAGAAAATTCTGAGTGCAAGTGAAAAACATTTCACGTTAAACTTCAACATGCAGAGTGAATTTTGCAAGCCTCATATTCTTTAATCTTTCGGAAGGTCAAAATTTGTATACTTGTGTTTAAATATCTCATAGGTGAATAAATATATAAAAAATATGACTATTTGTCATTTATTTTTGTGTGTTTTAAATTCTGTATATCTTTATATATTTTTTTTTAAATCCGCTAATTTGTTTATTTTTGTATATAGAATAATAAATCCAGCTTTATACTTAATGCAATTTCAATGAAAAATAACTTAAAAAATCGAGTGAAAAACATTTCACGACAAACATCAGCATGTGAGGCAATTTTTGCAAATCTGTTATTCTTCAATCTTTCGCAAGGCAAAATTTGTATAATTGTATTTAAATATCCCATAGGTAACTAAATATATACAAAAATATGACTATATGGAATTTTATATGTTTCAATTGTTCAGTAACTTTTAAACCGTTTTTTTATTTAGTTATTTTGTTTATTTCTCCATATATAATTTTAATAAATCTGGCTTTATATTTAAGTAAATTTCAAAGAAAAATAACTCATCTTAAACATCATAATTTATAACTCACATAAAACACTTTATAAATGAAAATTTATATGACATATATTCAATTTGTTTTCTTAATCAAACAAAAATTTTGACATAGGTTTTCAAACCACGCGTCCTCATATTCGCGAACTTAATCTATTAATACGGGTCTAAGTCTTGAAAACTAAACATTAACTTTCCTCTCACGATTCAGGGGGAGAAATTGGAAAAAGAATAAACTTTCATTTCAACCACCCACTATTTAATATCATATTTGCTGAAGCAGCAAATTGAAGAGTCACTGTACAATTTTTGGGAAGTAAGCATAAATATTCGAAAAATATTTTAAATCTTACAGTACAGGTGTTAATTATTCCTTTATTACTTTACCTATATACATTGTGTAATGCATAGGGAAAGTATTGTGAAGGGTCAAAAATTCGAATTCGAGTTCTCAAAGTAAAAGTACTTTTCAAGCATCCCTAAACGCAAATCAAAAGTTTTTGAGGTGATGTCTGTTTAGATGTGTGTGCATGTGTGTGTCCAAGAGTCGGTGAAAGTTATATATTACGGACGCACAGAACGTTTCGAACAAAATTTGGTACAAAAATTAAAATCAATGAACATTAGAAACCTATTGATTTTAAACGCAATTGAATGAATATCCGGAAGACCCCCAAATTTTCGAATACGTGAACTATTTGTTTATTTGAAATAAATACTCCTACCCGATATTTTTTCCAAATTCTTGATTTAATGAGTTTTGATGATCATCTGATTTCTTTAAGAAAAACATTAACGGAAATCACCATTGGGAAAGTATTGTGACAGGTTAGGAAAATTTGAATTTGAGTTTTCAGCTAAAGAGCACGTTTCAAGAATCCCTGAACTCGAACTGAACATATTTAACCCCCCTCTCTCTCTCTCTCTCTGTGTGTGTGTGTGTGTGTGTGTGTGTGTGTGTGTGTCCATGAGTTTGAATGCGCCAACGAATGAAACGTTACGAACCAAATTTGTTACAGGTATTACAAACGATTCAGTGAATAATGGAACATCTTCTAATTTAAAACGCAATCGAATGTTCGGAAATACTGAAAAATTTTGAAAAAATCAAAATTTTCAACCTTGTTACGTAAATGATCATAGGCATCATTACTTTCCATAGGGATTTTATCTCCTCTCTAACTAAATTTTTCTTCCAAACCCAATAGATAACTGCTGGTTTAAAACATGGCGGTAAATGCGAACTCTTCCTCCATGGTTTATTCCTCACAGGTTCTTATCGCCTCTCTCTATATATACATCCATCTTTTTTTCAAACAAAAAAGGCTGAAAATCGCTGGTTCAAAAGATAAATGTAAATAGAAACTATCAACATTGAAATTAATAGTGAAAATTACTCAACATTAAAAAATATGACGACATCGAGCATGTTAGTTGTAGAATTATGAGCATTTTATGAGGAAGATTCTTTTTTATGTCATGTTGCTCAACAATGCAGTTGAATAAAATGTGCTTATGCGCAGACTATTTTTATTGTTTATTATTACGATTTAAATAATAAAGAAATGAATATAAAAATATGTCTTATAAATCAACGGTATTGTATTTTTGATTGAATTATAATAATTACGGAATTGTTAATATTTTCAATTTCTTATATCAATTGTTTTATATTGACAAAGTGTTTTTAAACTCATATATTGTGAAAATAATAGTACTAGGGGTTTATCTTCTAATGTCATTTTAGCATTTTTATTTTGGTATATACAAACGGGATCAGGATGTTTTTTCTTCAGATCTACAAATTTGGCTGGATATCTCCAACTTTTTAAAATATCGCCAAAATAGTCAAAATATCGTCAAATTAACGAAAATATTGCAAAATTAATAAATGATACTGAATTAGTGAAAATGACGTCTTATTGATGAAAATTCAATATTTTGTAAAATTAAGTTCAAAATCCTTGATAATCTCTGCTGTTTTGCAGGAATAAAAACTGGTAAATTTATTTTCAAACTGGACCAGGATGTTTTATTCTTCAGATCTCTGCCTGTGAAGATAATTTTGCATAGCGAGAACAGTGATTCTTATTTATCTTTTCAGGAGATTAAAATTCAATATTTGAATAGATTATTGTGAAAAACAATGTTATTTAGGAATTTGCCCATAATTGTAAATTTTAAATTTCTTTTAATTATGATTTCAATTCAAAGGAAGTGTTAATTGCTAGTCTTATAATAATTGCGATAAATTATTGTTTTTTAGTTTTATGGTTTGAAGTAAAGAATAATAATTTTCAATAAGTTCGAAATAACTATTTTCTGAAAAATAATTCTATTTAAAACTCCAAAACTACCGTTTAGCCTTTCAGCAAATTTTAAGTAGCAGTTGTATACATCTAAAAATTTATAGGGTGTGTTATTGCGCCTTTTACCCTTAATCCTGCATCCAAAACTTATTCAAAAACTTATTTATTAAATTAGATCAATTATTCATTAATTATTGATCAATTATTTAATTAAATTATTTATTCATTAATTCATTTAATTAAATTCAATATTCTCCCACATTTGTAATGCCTTAGCCTATTAATTACTATTTTTGCAATCTATACAGAAGGTATTTTGCCCTTGACAGTGTTAACATATATTAAATTTTTTATTAAATTTCCATTATAGTGATGAATCAAGTTTTAAGCCCGGAATCAATTTTTATGCAATGCAAACAAAATCTAATCAGCATAATATATATCCACTCAACAAAATTTACCCAAATTTCATTGTTTTATACAGAGAAATGAAATTATCTACATTATTCACTTGCATATAATTATCCGTTGAAAGTAATAATTATGAAACCAAAATTTAAGCACCTTGATTTTATTTTTAAAAAGTAAGTTTGCAAACCTCATACTTACAAAAAAAATAATGAACATACACTTCCAATTTCTCCCGTTAAATAAAATGAAAATACAAAGTTTATAAATTAAACTCAAAACTTTTTAATACCACAAACACGCAAATCCCGTTCTCGTATTATACACTTAATTCCCTCGCTGACAAAAATAATGAAATAGTTAAGGTCTGCACCGCAATATTCGATACGAACTTTTGGAATTTTGTGTTTGCCTTCATAAAAAGTTGCATCGAGTCTTTTCAATTTGTTGCTTCAGCAAATATGATATTAAAATGGAGGGGAAATCAAAATGTGAAACTGCTTAGCTTTTTTTTTGTAATTTTTCTTGCTGAAATGCGGTAGGAAAATCAATGTTGATTTCAGTTATTGAACACGAAATTAATGAATTAAATATGCGATTTGAACGAATTGGGTGCAAAAATTGATTCGCTAGTTTTACATAATTTGGAAGCAGAATGTGTTTATGTCCTTGTAAGTCCCTTCCTGTTATGGAATGTGGAATGTTTGCGCATTATAATTTTCTTTGAGCATTCTTAGGACAAAAAATGAACCTGCTATTATATATCAGATATTTGAGATGCGATGCCCCGCTCAAATCCGTGAATTAATTGAACAAGGGAGGTCGAAAAAAAAATAATTTTATGAGCTTCTGCTAAAATAATATTTTCACTGTTTTCTTTTGTCTTGTAACGGTAGAGCTGTAGTGATGTGGAAATAACGGATTGTCAAATTTACTAAAAATGCTGTTATTAGAATGGTGCATTAACAAATAAATTTCCATAAATTAGTCCTACGTCTTTCACAAAATACGTTGTTAATTTAAAAGCAAACATAAATAAATACAATAACCCACCTATAATAATATCTGCATGCACACATGCCGCATTCATAAATTTCTGAAAAGCACAAAGTTAATTTCTGCGATTCTATAAATAATGAGAGATTTTGAATTCATAAAATAATATTTATGTTTCAGAAAACATTTCAAAAGTTATTATGCACTGTTATTAATAAGTACAATAAATATTTAGATTGTTATTAAATCATCATATTTAATAATACTCACTATACTTTATAGTGGTCGGACACAAGATATTATCGTAGGAGTTACGCAATCTGTGACTTTCCTTTTCAAGGGTCTGCTCACAATCATAGTGTCGTTCTAATATTTCTGGAATCTAGCATTTATTCTTATGAATCAATCAGCCTTCATGATAGGATTCTATGTCACACGATAGCCATTATGAAGCTCTCATTCCTCTATTCTAGTCTAAAAAATTCTTTAACACTTACAACTTCAAGCCGCTGTATTCATTGCTGGATTGGTTTGGCGATAGGTTTGGATCGTACTTTCACGCCTTATAAAAATATGTTATTGGAGTTCTCCCCTACTGCGTAATTTGTGCAGGACATTACTCATTTATATTAGTATTGTAATTTTGAACACTGAGATAATTTTCACATTATTTTTGTAAACATTGAGCATGTCCAATAACCCAGTTCAAATAACCCAGATTTATTACGCCAAACTCATGCATGTCCCATATCTGTAGCACCCAATGGTTCCTTTCATCTGTTTCCCGCATTCACAAATAGTTATAGTTTTATTTTTAAAACTTCACGTTATAATCCAAATGCACGTTTATCGCCATCACAAAAAAGCCCGTAAAAATTCTTAATCAACTTTTCAGTTGCTACAGAACAGTGACATCAGCCAATTGGATTTATTTAGTGAGGTTTCATTAATGTATATTATTTTATTAGCATTTGTATTTATAGCGTAGTTCAAAATGTCCTTTTTCAGCACGGATTATTCCACCATGAATTACGTTTCTCTATAAGTGAAAATGCTATTCAAATCTTCAATTTCAAATAACATCAGTTAAAATTATGTGAAAATCATCTAGTTTATTTACAAACTGCACGTACTTACAAAATTTCAAGCCATATAGTTCGGCTATTACGACTTCAGTAATAAACATATCAATACTGGACTTTTTTCATTGCTTCATTCATTTCCTTTATTGTCAGACTGTGTGGTCAGTTCTTGCCATATGTATGGTACTTTTCAAGTGACACTTTCTACACTATATCAGTACATAAAAAATTATCAGCTCAGTATTGGGCTAATAAATTCTAAGCTCTCTCAAGTTCTAAGAATCGAATTGCAACTACATTGACTCTTCGATTATTGAGGTCACATCTCACAGTCGTAGGCACAAACATACAGAGAGCGAGAAGAGATTACTTAAACAAAAGTGTGGATGAACAGCAAATTTTAAATTTAGGACGCTTTAAAATGTGGTGTTACGCCACAATTTCGAACTAAAAGATTTTCAAGAAGACAATATGTTATCTATATACTATTAGTATTAAGAAGTACAAGGACAAATATGATAACAGCTAAAATGCAACAAAATGATGTTGAGTTATATAAAATCAAAATACTGTGAATAATCATATTAATGGATACTAATTCGACTTAAAGTTTGTCTTAAAATCCTTATGTTAGGAACAAACCTGACATGAGGATGCTAATTGGCATGTTGCTGATTAAGATCAAACTTCTCTTAAATGCAAAATTAGCTACGTGGTATGACTGGCTTAGTCAGTCAAATTCACAAAATTGCGGCAGATGGCATATATTCCGACTGAAATTTCAGTAATAAGTTTTTCTATGTACAGCTCCCCAAATCCTCAAAACTGATCCATAAATGTTGGTATCTACTTAGGAGTGCAAGTCCTGGCTTTTTGTAAGAACCTTGTAAGTTTGTTCTGTGTGCGTTTCTCTAATTTCAAGTGTTTCTATTTAAAATTAAAAATATAGTATGAATCATAATATTTATTTTGCTTCAAAGGATTAAATAAGTATTTCGTGTCTTGCTAATTGAAACCTGTGAATCTATTTTCTTTTCATGGTAATGAAAAGAGAAACATTTACTGTCATGTTCTATTAATATTCTAAAAAATAATGAAACAATTTTCTTCCCAAATCACTATCGAAACTCGATTTAAACATTTTTTCCTCCACAAATCAAACTCATTTCAAAGGATATACAACAATTTATCAGAAAGACTATCTAAACATGTGAAATGTTTATCAAAGCTTTTAACTTCTGATCTAAACCATGGTATTTACTAAAGAATACTTCAACACAAAGAAATCCATCATTTTTTATTTTGTTTATCTCGAGGCTTGTAGTTCTTTAACAATTTTTAAAGCTCACTAAAACAGGTTTCTTAACAGAAATAAATGTTTAGATTGTATATAATAAAAACCCTTGCTAACTATTAATACTAAAATTTTTTAAAGTAAATTCATACATAATTTTGTTTCTGTAATAATTTTTATGTTGCTAAAATGTTACTTTAGTAAAAAAATCTGATGTGGGCAACACATGACTTTCCTTATATAATGTAATGAATTTACTACTTTTACAGTAAAAAAATAGGTTTTTCTTATAGTAGATTCTAATATTCTTTCCAAGATATTGAATTTTCGACAATGAGTCGTCATTTTCATTGATTTAGCTTCATTTTTATCCATTTGGCGAGATTTTCGTTAATTTGGCAACATTTCAAAACGTCGCCAAGTTGGCGACATTCCGCCAAATTTGTCGCCAAAATCTCGCCAAGCGTTATGGATGAAGAAATAAGTTGTTTTTACAGCAGATAAATTACTATTGGCGTTCAAATTCAAAAGTATTACTCAAAGTATCTTTTTTCATGAATGGAAGGAACTAGATCCACGAGAATGATGTCACCCAATTTATCGCATGGTATTACATATGAAAAGTGAACATGTTTCTCAATAAGAAATATTTTTTTTTCATTTTATATGACTTTTTAATAATTTTTTTGAATAATGTACAATATCTCAAGAACGGTTCATGTTAGCGTTCTAAAATTTATGTCAATCGTTTTCTAATGAAAAATTACATCAGAAACATCTATTTTCGTAACTTTATTAGTGATTTTGATTTTTTGACAATTTTTTCAAAATTTTATTCGAAAATTTAGGGGGGTCTGGACATTCGATTACGTATAAAAACAATAGGCTTCCAGTGTTTATAGATTGTGATTTTTGTACCAAATTTGGTTCGAATTGGTCCATTCGTTCGTCAGTTATCGTCTCCACAGACTCACTGACACACACACACACACACACACACACACACACAGACATCACTTCAAAAATGTTTTATTCGTGATCAGGGATGCTTGAAACGTGCTCTCCCGTCGAAAACTCGATTTCGAATTTTCGACCCCGTCACAATACTTTCCTTATACATTATGTATATAAGGAAAGTAATAACAAACAGAAATCAGAAATATAAATACCTGTATCGATTGGCAAAATAGTATGTTAAGTTTATACTTACAGAACTCGTCTAAATTGGACGTTGCTGAAGCCAGGATATCTCAAGGCCTCTAAATTTGGGAACATAGATTTTAGTTATCCCAGTGGATGATTTCCAGTGGATGAATTACAAGTGGATTTAATTACCAGTGGATGATTAGAGTACAATGCTTTAAATCATTTCTTGTTACTTTCCTTATATACATAATGTATAAGGAAAGTATTGTGACGGGGTCGAAAATTCAAATTCGAGTTTTCGACGGGAGAGCACGTTTCAAGCATCCCTGATCACGAATCAAACATTTTTGAAGTGATGTCTGTGTGTGTGTATGTGTGTGTGTGTGTGTGTGTGTGTGTGTGTGTGTGTGTGTGTGTGTGTGTGTGTGTGTGTGTGAAAGTATGTGTGTTTGTGTGTGTGTCAGTGAGTCTGTGGAGACGATAACTGACGAACGAATGGACCGATTCGATCCAAATTTGGTACAAAAATCACAATCCGTAAACACTGGAAGCCTATTGTTTTTATACGTAATCGGATGTCCAGAACCCCTCTAAATTTTCGAATAAAATTTTGAAAAAATCGTCAAAAAATCAAAACCGCTAAGAAAGTTACGCAAATAGACATTTCTTGTGTAATTTTTCATTAGAAAGCGATTGGCATAAATTTTAGAACGCTAACATGAACCGTTCTTGAGATATTGTACATTTTTCAAAAAAATTATGAAAAAGTCACATAAAAAAAAAATCCTATTGAGAAACATGTTCACTTTTCATATGTAATACCATGCGATAAAATGAGTGACATCATTCTGGTGGATCTAGCTCGTTCCATTCATGAAAAAATATACTTTGAATAATACTTTTGTATTTAAACGCCAATAGTCATTTATCTGCTGTAAGAATAACTTTTTTCTTAGTGCATAACGCTTGGCGAGATTTTGGCGACGAATTTGGCGGAATGTCGCCAACTTGGCAACTTTTTTGAAATGTTGCCAAATTAATGAAAATCTCGCCAAATGGATAAAAATGACGCTAAATCAATGAAAATGACGACTAATTGTCGAAAATTCAATATCTTGGAAAGAATATTAGTATCTACTATAAGAAAAACCTATTTTTTACTGTAAAAGTAGTAAATTCATTACATTATATAAGGTAAGTCATGTGTTGCCCACATCAGATTTTTAATTTTATTTGCCTCAAGGATTACAAGTATTTGTCTTGAAAAAGCTTTACTGCAGAAAAATATAATAAGAGGAAGGGTGATTCCAGTTCCATATATATCAGAAATTTTGAGAATAATATGTAGTTCTAACTGTGATATATGACAACTAGAATTATCGTCAAAGAATCCGACGATGGAAGCAATAACAGACTAGTTTTGTACTTTTTATCGTCTAGAACACAAAATTGCCGATAGGCTGAATCAATCATTCGGCGATCAAAAGCACCAAGAACACAAATCTGGTTTACCGATGTTGGATCTTTCACAGAAAATGATTTTAAGCTAGGAATATATTTCATAAAAATTTAAAATAAGGGTTTCTTTAGTATCAAAATTAACAAGATTAATACTTTGAAAACATTACATAATTTTCTTTCATATTATAAAAATTTCTTCATACCAGGAATATCTAATTTCAAGTTTCCTGGTGTAAAAGTGAGCTGCCGATGACCCAAAATATAATTTTCCCCATACTAATTCTAAACTGCATGAGACGAGTACAAGTATATTTACATATATTACATTGGAGATCTGACGTTTTGGTCTAATTATTAAACTTTGCATACAGAAAGGGCTGCTTTCAAGGTGCCAAGTAGTCAGTTGTTTAGCGAGAACAGGGGGCACCACGTGTAGGCGACTGATGCCCCCCTAAGCAAGTTTAAAGTTTTGCAATGGACCCTTGGTGTCCATTGAAAAACTTTAAACTTGCTGAGAGATACTTTGACCTTGTCTCTGTTGTTAACAAGAAATCTTTTCTTGACTCTGAATTGAAATTTACTGCCTTGACTACTATACATGAACGGATGATTCTTGGCTCCAAGTCTATACTGATGTTTCGGTTGAGGGGGCCATTAAAAATGCTGGAGCTGGCGCTTACTCTATAGACCTTACATTGTCTTGCGCCGTTGGAAAACATTTTGACAACTTTGATGGCAAAATAGCCGCCATTTCTTTAGCCTTCGACAAAATGGAGCAGGGTGGAAAGGAAAATATCGTCTTTTCTGTTGATTCCAGGGCGGCAATTATAACCTTAACAACTTTCAATCTCTGGGAATGTGAGATATCCAGGAATTGTGTGGAAAAATCAGATAAGCTGCTGAACATCAGGAACCGCATTGCCCTGCAGTGGATTCCAAACCACTGCGGGATATATGGAAATGATCGGGCAGATTTAATGGCTAAAACTGGATCTCAAATGATGCAACCGGATCTTCCCTTGCCTGTGTGGCATATAAAATTATATATATCCCTCTCTATTAAAGCTAACCCTTTCAGTCTGTACAGGAAGAGAGCTTCTGGGAAAAAGTGGAACTCCCTGTTAAATAAGTCGGCAAGAATACCCAGTTCCTTGCATAGAGCATTAGGCGTAACTTGCTTTAAACTTGACACGGGTCATTATTACTTACAGAGTCACCTGTTTCGAATGGGACTGACAGATACAGATGTCTGCCCTCTTTGTGACCATGGCGTTCCCATAACTGGAGATCACCTCAACACTTTCCCTGCTGTTCTTGACTGCTTTCCTTTATGTGTTACTGACAGGGCTTTTAGTGACTATATAACGTTCTTCGTTGTATTGGGCTGCTCGTCGACTTATGGCAGAGAGGTCGAAGACGGGCATAGGATAAAAAAAACCTTGCATACATAGAAACAAAATGGTTTTTATTTTTTGATTTAAAATAGTTTTATTACGATTATTATCAACATTGTAATTTTATTTTGACACATATATCTTCCAACTCATTCAAAATCAATAATTTAGCTTCCTTCAATCGATACACTACTCCACATGAATGACCATGCAACATTTTCTTTTAAAAATGGAAATTTAAAATTAGAGAGCTGTTAAAAAACGATTTTTTCTCTGCTCACTGCATTTTCCACTTTCCTGCACTTTTAAAGACCATTTATTTCTAATGTTAACTCTGTTTCAAAAGTTGATTCTATTAGTAATGCGTTTTATTTATTCTTAAAAACAAAATATAAATACCAATAAGAACAGGAAAAAAAATCTAATGTGGGCAGCACATGACTTTCCTTATATAATGCAATGAATTTACTACTTTTACAGTAAAAAAAAGTAGATTATTTTTATAGTAGATATTTATATTCTTTCCAAGATATTGAATGTTCTTCAATTAGTCGTCATTTTCATTGATTTAGCGCCATTCTTATTCATTTGGTGAGTTTTTGGCTAATTTAACAACATTTAAAAAAGTTGCCAAGTTGGCGACATTCCTCCAAATTCGTCAGCAAAATCTCGCCAAGCGTTATGGACGGAGAAATAAGTCATTCTTATAGCAGATAAATGACTACTGGCGTTCAAATGCAAAAGTATTACTCAAAGTATCTTTTTTCATAAATGGAACGAGCTAGATCCACGAGAATGATGTCACCAAATTTATCGCATGGTATTACATATGAAAAGTGAACGTGTTTCTCAATAGGAAATATTTTATTTTATTTTATATGATTTTTTGATAATTTTTGAAAATGTGCAATATCTCGAGAACGGTTTATGCTAGCGTTCTAAAATTTATGTCAATCGTTTTCTATTGAAAAATTACATAGGAAATTTCTATTTGTGTAACTTTGTTTAATTTTTTGACGTATTTTTTAAAATTTCACTCGAAAATTTAGGGGGGTTCTGAACATTTGATTGCGTATAAAACAATAAGCTTCCAGTGTTCACGGATTGTAATTTTTGTACCAAATGTCGTTCGAATCGGTCTATTCGTTCGTCAATTATCGTCTTCACAATCTCACTGACACACACACACACACACACACACACACATACTTTCAAACACACACACACACACACACGCAAACACACAGACATCACTTCAAAAATGTTCGATTAATGATCAGGGATGCTTGAAACGTACTCTTCCGTCGGAAACTCGAATTCGAATTTTCGACCCCGTCACAATACTTTCCTCATGCATTATTGTACATAAGGAAAGTAATACATCCCTCAGTTCACTAGGCTCATCATTATTCGTGTTCGATGTGCACTCATCAGTATTTCAATTCAAGTTCGTAATCATGCTTAGCTGAAATAAAGTTTTGGTTATCAGACTCGACAGATATTGCTTGAAATTCAAATTTGAAGTGTCATATGTGGCCGAATGACAGTCTGTTATTTTCTTTCTAAATATTTATTAGGTCACTCTTCAAATTTTAATCGGATTAAAATGTTTTCCAGACATTAACAACACAATAATTTTTTCATACTCATTTAATCTAAAAACGTATAATAATTTTACATCTTTTATATAATTTGAATGTTTAAGTGTGTTTAATGTGCATTTAGCTAATTTTATCTCATTTTACTTTGTACAATTTCAAAAGAATTAAAATTTTGAAAAATTTATTATTCACTACTATTAAATTTTGAAATATTCCGTTTACGGTCAGTAAATAGTATTAATTTTGAAAGTGTGTTTATATTTAAAGTGTTATCAATTTTAAATATTTAAATCAATTTTAAATAATTTGTATAACGCAATATATCTACCTCTCAGCCATCAAATTTTAAGCACGAAATATTTCGAAACAAGTTGCATGAGGCATAATTCTTTTTACACAAAAATGCACGTTTAAATAAATAAAGCGACCCGAGTGACCGCACTTCGACTTCAAGCAACATATATTTTGTTCTTCCCGATTTGTATTGCTACGATATATCCTCTAAAATTGTGTCTGTATTCTCGAGATACAAAGATGAGTCCAAATTTCTGAATAACTACCGCTTTATTTAAAGCGTCAATAAGCATAAGCAGAAGCAATATACAGCTATTAACTCTTTACCTACCTTACAAGGCAAAACCATACCGTATGAAAATATTTTAGAAAAATCGACTTAACTTGAGAAATTCTTAATCAATCTACAAAATTCGATTAATTTTCAAAACTCGCCAAAGTCACAAAATTGGTGATATTTCTCTCAATTTGTCATAAAGGTCAAGCCTTATCTCTTATGCTATGCAAATACTTTACAAAAGAAGGATAAACACGTAATTACTTGCAATCATTTTAATATAGAAAAAAATGAATAATCAATCATGAAGAAATATAAAAATCAGATTAAAAAAAAGTATTTTTATTTACATTCCACAACCAATAGCATTTAAAAAAATCAGATGTGGGCAGCACATAACTTTCCCTGCAGACTCAAATCCATATTTTTTTCTTTAATAATTCATTAAATTGAGTTTAATTGCACAAAATAAAACAAAATTTGCATTTTTAATTCAATTTCTGTTTTTATCTGGTAATTAGACATTTTTCTAAAAGTGGCATAACTAAATGCGAAAAATCTCAAATATCTCGAGAATGGTTAGTCCTAGAGTAATAGAGTTGTTCTTATTATTTGTCTCATCAAAAATTCCGTATAAAACAAGCATTTAATTGATATATTTGAACATACCTAGCTTTTTTTAGATTTTGCAATTTTTAAGGGTCATTTCGTAAAAAAAGGCAGGTTGTTCTTCTCCGAATAATACCAAAATCTAATCAGCACCAGAGTATCCCCCAAGTAACTTATCTATCAAATTTTGTGAAATTTGGTCAATAAATATTTAATTAGTGTGGATACATGACATTTTTGCTGGCCATTTCGTAAAAAAAGGCAGGTTGTTGTTCTTTTCCGATTAATACCAAAATCTAATCAGCACCAAAGTATCGTACAAGTAACTTATCTACCAAATGTTGTGAAATTTGGTCAATTAGTATTTTAGCTAGAGTGGATACATGAAATTTTTACGGGCCGTTTCGCAAAAAAGGCGGGTTCTGTTTTTACGAATCGTATCAAAAGCTAATCAGCACCAGGGTCATACCCAAGTGACTTACCTACCAAATTTTATGAAATTCGGTCCATTAGTTTTTGAGTTAGCGTGGATACATACATTGCACAGACAGGCAGACAGACACACACACACAGATGTCACTTTAAAAATGGTTTTTTCGTATTCTAGAGGTCTCGAAACGTGTAGATCCGTCGAAAACTCGAGTTATGACTTTCGGCATGATTCCAATACTTTCCCTATACATTACCATGTATTGCAGGGAAAGTAAAAAGTAAAAAATAGAAATCCAAGTCTCATTTTTATGGGATTTGGGTTATTTGTTTTATCAAATAAAAATTTTTAATTTAAAATTGGAGAATATATTCACAGCGATAAAATCAGTCATGATCCATAACATATTTGCAAATTCTTATTCAAACACATAAATTTATAGTGAGCAAATATAGAGAATTCGCAAACAAGCATAAGATCCTGTATTGATTCTCATCGTATTTGTTCTTTCCTGAAGCTGAAGGAGCAGTAAGAAAAGCACTTTCTTTTAAATTGCGTCTCCCACTGATTTTATGATACCACTTTGATGTTTCAAAAATAATATTTGGCCGAGTAGTCTTTTGGCAATAAATGTGAACATCGATTATTGTCAAACAGCACACTTCTCGGTTTATACGATTAGCTGAAATTCTTTAAAAGGAAAATAATATTTTTACTTTGCTTACAATATTTTTTCTATGTATAATCAAATATTATAAAAGAGTTAAAAATGTGAAAAGGCTTCGACAGGTTATAAGAAATATGACTCGGGTTATTTTTGTGTTTGTAAGTGTCTTGCACATTCGTGTGTTTGTGCAATTTACAATATCCACTTTAGATTCAACATACAGTTCCTAGAAAAGCCTTTGAGTACCTTAATAACTTTGTCAGTAATAGTCCATGACTGTAAATGTTAAGCCTGCCTATAGTAAAGGGATCATGCCCAATCGAATAAAGTTATTGCAGAGCCCCTAGCGGATAATTGAAAAAGTTACGGTAAAGATTACGCAGAAAGATAGAGGAGGAAGTCAATTCACAGAGTTGAAGAACATTATATAATTAATAAGTAAAATAAACTGTGTGCGAAGAATAAGGAAAACTTGAGCAGTGTATAAAAACACAAGCAAAATATTAATACAGCTGTTTCGAGGATACATTGGATCCCCTTTGTCAGTGCAAAAGAACCAGCAAACCCGAAGTACAAATGAGGAATGGGTGCGAAGGGGATTATATACCCAAGACCTGGATTAAGAGCGAATTCAGAAAGAAGCATAAAGAAAAGTCCAGCCAATCCGAAACGAGAAACACCACAAGAGATTAGCGTGCTCCAAGACGCAACAGGCATATCCCAAAAAGGCAGGTTAAGCATGAACACGAATAACTTTCTTCGTTCTATTCCTTTGGTGTTCTTATATGTCGTTTTAACCAATTTTCAGTCATTTTGGGTCTCGTTTATTCTTCGTCTATTATTTACTCTTCATCATTTATTTCTTGTTCTCATGTGTCGTTTTACATTTATCTGTCGTTTTATGTATGTGTCGGTTTAACCTATATTTCGTCATATTTGACCTCATTTATTCTTCGTCTATTATTTATTCTTCTACCTCATGTATTTCGTCTTGTAAGGCCCGATGTTTTACAAAAGGCATTTATTTCACACAATGTGGTTGTTGGCAAATTACTGTGCTATTCCGGGATGGAACATTAGACAACACCTACATGCACAGGATTTAACGTACATTCTGCTCTACATGTCCTTCGTCAGCAACAATGCATATTTGAATTCGAGAAAGAATAATACCGCGAACTTTAACAAGCATCGCAGGTGTTACCGCATTAGATTTCCTGATGATACGACTTTTTGCCAGTTATTTCTTGCGTGCCATATACGTGTTTCATGCTCTTTTCTATATCGATTTCCACTAATTGCACAATTATCTTTGAAATTAACGTGTTTCTTCTATCTCGATTTGTTGCTAAATTTGTTATTCCAATTTTTTAATCATCTACTAATAGCAATTTATACGTTCGAGCATGGTCACTCTACTATAAAAAAACGTGTACACTCATGGGAATTTCCCTACAAATTTATGTGCTGCTTAGTCTTTTGCTTACGGGTGGGACAGCGTCAATCTCAAACAAAGAACCTCTCAAAAAGACAGCTATTTAACGTACCCTATCCCAAAGAGTTCGATCCCCCTTTGCAGACATTGGAGTCCATGGACGCCAATGTCTGCAATGTTATGCTATGCTTAGTTTAGGATTGACATGGTACCCGTAAGCAAAAGGCTATGGATTTTTCTAGAAGCACTGTTTATTGCACACTGGAGAAATGTGATTGTAGAATCACTACTCTTTAGCATATTGCTTATTAGATATTGATTCAAATCGAGATGGAATTGTTTCTAAACACTATCACGCCAAACTCGTAAAATAAATAAGTATCCTTGCTGTGTATTATAATTAATTTTAGCCAAAAGTGCCACTTAGCCAGAAGCTGAGATCCAGTTGGAATCGCAAATACTGCGACGCGACTAAACGGAATTAATAGAATTATTTTACATGCTAGACAAAAATAATATTTATATACTACTAAAACGAATTACTCTTCATTGTCCGGGTCTTATAAAAGCGAACGCTACTTAAATGGTACATTTACAGAATCGCTTTTCCAAACCGCCTCAATCATTTTCGACAGATCAAACCATACCCCTATGTATGTGCTCCGATAACGACGAAACCAAAAATTAAATAAATACATAAAAGAAATTATTTATTCCCCAGGAGAAAAGGCGTGTTTTTCTCTCCTAATGAATGAATCACCGAACCACGGACATGCACAATCCATAGGGCAGAAAAATCCGTCTTTCTCAAAGAAAATGAGTTTGAAATTTTTATGCGTTTACATGGAAAATTAAAAAAAACAAATAATTTTATACAATTAAAATTGATAGTATGCGAAGATATGCGCATAATTTTTTTTTTGAAACTATAAAATTATGCTAATTTTCCTTTTTCGGATGCGGTAAACTAAGTATGGGATTACCTAAAAAATGTAAATTTCGACGTATTTAAAAATAAATAAATAAAAATACAAAATTTTAAAATAAATAAAAATACAAAATTTTAAACTAAATAAATATACAAAATTTTAAAATATATAAAAATACAAAATTTTAAAATAAATAAAAATACAAAATTTTAAAATAAATAAAAATACAAAATTTTAAAATAAATAAAAATACAAAATTTTAAAATGAATAAAAATACAAAATTTTAAAATAAGTAAAAATCGCTCAAAATCGTGCTGAAATACTGAAAAACACTGAAAAATCTAATTCAAATTAAAAAAAAAAAATCTTGTCGAGACATTTCGTCCCTTCTCCTGAAATACACTTGTAGCAAATTTCGTTGCAATGCGCTTAGATTACTCCTACAGGTGAAACACACACCCAGATAAAAAAAACTTCTTTTATTATGCAGGATGAAATACACATTCAATTTTGTTAGAATATTTCTAATATTTTAATTTCTGTTGATCAATACCATTAAAGTGCAAAATAGAGTATTAACATATCTATGCAATAAAAAAACTGTCAATTAAGTGTTGAAGACCCAGACCGTCCGGCTCGTCAACAAAGACTTGAGCAGCCATTAGGACGGCCGATGTCAATTAAGTGTGAAATTATCTTTTATACAATTAAATTAGCAATTCTGAAAACACATAGTTACTTTTCTATAACGATTATTCACAGTGTTTAAATATAAAATATAAATCTTATGTAATTGTCCAAATAAAAAATGTACATATATGAATTTCTTAGTAGTTTTATGGAAAAAAAAAAGGCATAAGAAAATCATTTTCTTATGCTTGTTTTATTTCAAGGAAGTACTAAGGCATACCTTTCATCACAAGCAACAGTTTTATTCTTCACGATATTACTTTCCTTATATACATAATGTATAAGGAAAGTATTGTGACGGGGTCGAAAATTCGAATTCGAGTTTTCGACGGGAGAGCACGTTTCAAGCATCCCTGATCACGAATAAAACATTTTTGAAGTGATGTCTGTGTGTGTGCGTGTGTGTGTGTGAAAGTATATGTGTGTGTATGAAAGTATGTGTGTGTGTGTGTGTGTGAAATATGTGTGTGTGTGTGTGTGTGTGTGTCTCAGTGAGTCTGTGGAGACAATAACTGACGAACGAATGAATCGATTCGAATGAAATTCGGTACAAAAATCACAATCCGTAAACACTGGAAGCCTGTTGTTTTTATACGTAATCGAATGTTCAGAACCCCCCTAAATTTTCGAATGAAATTTTGAAAAAATCGTCAAAGAATCAAAACCGCTAATAAAGTTACGCAAATAGACATTTCTTATGTAATTTTTCATTGGAAAACGATTGGCATAAATTTTAGAACGCTAACATGAACCGTTCTCGAGATATTGCACATTTTTCAAAAAAATTATCAAAAAGTTATAAAAAAAAATATTTCCTATTGGGAAACATGTTCACTTTTCATATGTAATACAGAGGCTGTTCACACATTTTTTAGACGATGTATATTGTATTCACAAAACTAAATTACATAAAATTCTTGTGTTTTAAATGTTCTATTTGACATCCCTTATTCTGAACTATCTTTCGACACCGCAATTTCCAGGATAATAATGCCTTTTGAAGTGTCAGAAGAGGTATTTTATCCCATTCCTCCTGAACAGCTTTCCAGAGTCCTGTAAGAGTTTTGGGACGACGTTTGGATAATGCAGATTTTAAAAGTCCGAAAGCACAAAAATCCATAGGTGATACATCGGGAGATTTAGTAGGGATATCAGTGAAGGGTATGGCCTTGATACCAGTTTTTTGTTCCATTTCTTTTAGGAAATTTACAGTGGATTTTGATGTGTGACTGCTAGCTTTGTCCTGATGGAGTCTCACAGATTGATGGCACTGTGGGTAAAGCGATGTTATTTCATTCAGAAAAATTGGCGATAAAATATGTTCCTGATAGTATTTGGAGTTAATCTTGACATTTTTTCCCACTCTCTTTATTTTTAACTTGCCATTATAAGAAAAACCAGCAACAATCATGAATCTCTTAGAAAAACTTTCTTTCGATTCCTTGAACCATGTACTTAAATTTTTTTCTCCCCTTTTATGATAATAAATGGCTCTTTTTTTGTTGCAATCATTTAAATACACCCATGATTCATCTATTGTGACAATTTTTTTCCATTTTTCTTTGGATAAGTGTTTCTCATATAGAATTCTGCAGCGTGTCCTGCGTTCAGCGATATGATTTGGAAGAAGACGATGCACATTGCGTTTTTTCGCTTTCTTAAGATTTAAATCAACGTTTATCATTTTGTTTACAGTGGACTCCGAGCATTTTGATGATTTTGCAACTGTCCTTTGACTAGGGGGATTTTCTATTAACATTAAACAACGTACCTTTGCAATAGTCGAAGATGTCCGTTTTTTCCTTGGATACTTGTTTGGAATTTTTGTCCCACTTGAGGCTCCAATTTGACGTTTTTTTCCTTTCCTGTTGACGATATTACCTATCGACGCACATAGATATCACAAAACCATTAGATATCACAAAACCACGACTCTCACATCGTTTTTGGATAACAGAGTATGCATATTTCTCTTCGGAAAGAGCATAAATGTAGCCTTCGAACCACTGTTTTGTTAAAAACGCCATTTTTGAATAAAAACAAAACTTTCAAGCCGCAGACGATAATTTTGACTTTTAAAAACATAGTACAATTGGAATTATTTCTTTTGCAGCAAACGATTTTTTATTACCGCTTACCAAAATCGTCTAAAAAATGTACGAACAGCCTCTGTACCATGCGATAAACTTGGTGACATCATTCTCGTGGTTCTAGCTCGTTCCATTCATGAAAAAAGATACTTTGAGTAATACTTTTGTATTTGAACTCCAATAGTCATTTATCTGCTGTAAGAATAACTTATTTCTCCGTCCATAACGCTCGGCGAGATTTTGGCGACGAATTTGGCGGAATGTCGCCAACTTGACGACATTTTCAATTGTTGCCAAATTAACAAAAATCGCGCCAAATTGATAAAAATGACGCTAAATCAATGAAACTGACGACTAATTAAAGAAAATTCAATATCTTGGAAAGAATGTAAGTATCAAATAGAAGAAAAACTTATTTTTTTACTGTATAAGTAGTAAATTCATTGTATTATATAAGGAAAGTCATGTGTTGCCCACATCATATTTTTTAATTTGAAATTAAAAAAAAATATTTACATAACTTCAAACTACATCATTGTATTAAAGAATGTTTCGCTTGCAATAGAAATTAAATATTAATATTTTAGTTGCCGTGCGTAGCGAGCAGTGGGTGGAGCCTCTTAGTCCTGTAAAACAACTGAAGATATGATGAGGTAATAGCAATCAAATGTTAGAATTCGATATAAAAATTTAAATGTGGAGAGTATAGCTTAAAGATTTCATATCAAAAGCAACATTTTATACATTACTGCACTTCAACTATATTAGAAAAATATCGTCTGTATTTAACAATGGACAAAGAATCGTCTGTCCAGCTACGGATCGGTATTTTCTATGTCATGCAGATACAAGCTCAGCTTACAATTTTTAGTATAATCTGATGACTTGACGCATTTTTAAACAGCACCAATTCGTCAAAATTAAAGACATGAATATCTCGAGAATGGTGTATCCCAGTGTAGTGAGAGATAAATCATTCGCTATCCAAACTTACATATATAAACCATAAAATAAGCATTTTATTAATGTATTATTGATATTTTAATTTCTTAAATTTCATTTTTTACGAAATTTCAGCTATTTCAAATTACGACCACTTATACTCAGATTTACAAAGACTTGATACTATTCAGATCTGCAGGAAAACAGTAAGAAATTTATCTTGCATGAATTTAGTCTATATAGTAGCACAAAATGAATCTATAGTAAAGCCAACTACATAATTTGAGGACAATTCGTCAAATACTTTTTAATCAAATTTTTGTGTTATGGGTCTCAGCAATTCCCGAACCATCAGTCAAACACGCTCACGCAGACTATTCTACAAAATAGTTTATTCTATCCTAGGTTCTTCAATGTGTAAAGACCCAAAATTTTGACACCATTAAAATAGTTTTCCTATATACAGTAATACATTTGCAACCAAAGGTAAAAAATATTCACAATATACATTTACAAATAATAGTAGAATTATATCTTAATAATGTAGCTAAAAATCCGAGAAAATCATTTTATTCCTTAATTGCATCACGTTTCGGAAGTTTGATGAAAGCTGTGAAGCAAAAATAGAGATTTTAGCTCATTTGTAAATTGGACAATGTCTCGAAAAAATGTGTCTTTTTTTTGTATACAGCTTTTTTGTGAGTAACTAGATACTACTAATGCAATTCCTTTTATCATCACCCATTGCTTTTTGTAACAAAAGCATTGCGTTTCGTGTTCTATAAAGTTACAATTCCTAATTTTTTTGTTTTTATGTCGCCAATGTGTCTAATGATTTGGTAATGTTGTCACGTTTGCCATTTCTGTCTTAGATTTACTCCAGACAGTGCCACTATATTCCTCATGCTTTGTTTGAAGTATATTTAATCTCTATTAACTAATTTACTATTGTTAATACAAAATTTGAGAAACTATTATTAACATAAAATTTCAGAAAATATCGTTAGCATAAGATTTCGGAAACTATGGTTAAGATAAGATTTCATAAATAATTGTTAACATAAGATTTCAGAAATATTGTTAACAAAAGATTTCAAAAACTTTTGTTAATATAAAATTTCGGAAACTATTTTTAACATAAAATTTATGAAACTATTGTTTCTGACAGAATTTCCAGACTCCCTGTATAAGAAGAGTCCCCACATCGGAAATCTTGAATACAATCTAGTAAAATAGAATGCTGCGCTGCATGGAATAAAATTTCATAATTATTCGAAAATTCCCTGCACTTTTTGAAAAGAAAATTCTCCATAAGCAAAAAGTATTGTATTTTGCATCAGTATTATATGCAGAACATTAAATATTGTTTCAGAAATACGCCTAATTTACCATAGTTCGATCTTATAGTTTTTTATCGTGTAGTGGAACATATTTCCATGAATACTATGAACTTGAGAAGAGCTGACAATCCTTCTTAATTTGTGCTTGTTGGTTCATCATAACATTTAATACAATTATGGGGAATTTTCATCTCATTTGAAGGATTCTCAAAATATTATATTTAGACTCCAATAAGAATTAAAATGCGTACAAAATAGCTCTATTCATCTATGATATTATTTTATTTGCCAAAGATACTTAGAACAGATGACTGCACATATTATTAAGTTTTTTTTGGGATTAAAAAGTGAAGAAATTGAAATATGAATACGAAATGTCTCATTATTTGACAAGTTTTTGAACGGGTTTAAATTTAATTAACTTCCCATTCGCAGTTCGTAAATGATGACATTAACAAAATCAACAGAAGTAATTCTTATTCATAATCGTTATGTGAATTCATGGATGGCATGTTTTGCAAACGAATACAAATGCTTAAATATTTATTTAAGTATCTATAAAAATATATCTGTCAGGAACTACATTATGAATACACGATGTGAGTCATTAATACTTTACAGTTGAGTCTAGAAAAAGTGGAAAAACGCTATTTCGGAAATAAAATACTGAGAGAAATTTTAGATAATAAAAAGAGAATGCAGAAGAATGTAAGAGTGATTTATTTGTTGCATTAGTGATTGTGGGATATAACTGGTAAATTAAACAAATATATACTTTGTAATTAGAAACCGCATAAATAAAATGTCTAAAGCTTAACGAGTTTTGTCAAATGTGATGCATTAAATGAATAAAATTATAGTTTTATATATATATATATACATATAACGAGAATACGAAGTCAACAACTTGGCAGTGCAGGGGTTTGATCTCGGTGCCAAAGCGTGGCAGGCAGTATCATAGCTTTAAGCTAAAGACGTCTTCAGCTCAAAGCCTTTTAATATTGCCTCATGTTCTTTCGCTGCAGTACTTCCCTCGCTGTAAGTTTCGTCAAAACGGATCGAAGTGTTCACTAGGTTACAGATAAGGCGTGCGAGCTACAAGTTGAAGAAAAGTAGCGTTCATGAGGCCGTTGTTATATTGAATTTTCAATTTCCAATATAACTTTGCAATTTCCAAAGAGAAGGAGCAGTATCTATGAAGTTGGTCCCTCAACTAAGAATTGAATATATACAAGTTACCCCCAAGAGCACCTGCAATGGATGTACATAGGCCAGAAAGGATGTGCTTATATTTCAAGGAAACACCGACACCGGACGAGCGAAAAGGCTTGCCTTTGAGGTCAAGCCATATCATACAGACCGCGGGAAAGCGGTCATAGCGGTGTTTCAAACAGCGAAATTATTCGGTTTCTACAATTTCAATCAAGAAAACCGAACTAATGATTATGCCAAAAGGCATGTTAAAAATATGTGCCGAACCAATGGTAGGCTGGGGTACCTTTAGAGGAGGAAGAAAGAAAGAGCTGAGATTTAAAAATGTGAAATCGAGGAGTTCATAAAATATGCTGTTCGAGAAAAGATGCTTTGGACGAGCTAAGTCGATCCAGTCAACAATTCAACGGTTCCTGCAGCCATCGACAGCAACGATTATATGAAGGAGGCCAACTTTAAGATATTTATTTCTAGGGGGGTGGGTATCGTACCACTCTCTCTTTATCCCTTCTCCTCATTTTTGTCTCATACGAAAGAGGAAATAAATTTCAAGGCAAACATATGTTTTTTAAGAAATATTATATTAAATTATGTGAAAATGTAGGTATGAAAATTGTCATTAAGCTTTTTGAAAATCTAGTATATTATCTATGTCTTTAAGGAGTTATAAATATGTACACATAATTCTGAATGATATCACCGTAATGCATGAAATGTTTAAAATAAATGTTCCTATAATTTATTTTAAATACTTGTCCTCATTTCGAGTGTTTTTGTATACATTGGTAATTTTACTTTAATTGTATTGAAGAATTGAGTAGGTTATTGCTGAGCGTCTTTAACGGACGTGGGGAATTTCCACGCAGCAGCCGTGAGGAATCGTGTTGCAGGAGTTGTGTTGCTAATCACATAACCGATGAGGAATGTGCTGAAGGGTTTGAATCTTCCTTTCAACTGCTTTCTGGCGCTATGTCATGGGGAGTACAGAAAATAAATTTTTGCAATGCCTATATAATTTTCAAAAAGCTGAATAACTGAAAATAATAAAGCAAAAGATGCTTCATGCTCATCCATGGTTACCAATGTAGCGAGAATGGGAAATTACCAACACAATTATAGGCTATTAAAGCTTATAAACAGTTTTTTTACATACATGCATGTATTTTTTGATTGAGTATTTGTCAAAACTTTATAACTACACCACGGAATATCTACTTATAGAAAATGTTTCATCAAAAGCATTCCTCCTATAGCACAAAATCGTATAGCCATTTCACCTCTCCATCTCCTTTTGTACACTTTTGCACATAAGCAAATTTACACAAATGTAGTGATAAATAATAATAATAATTAAGAAATTCATTTTCTCAGCCCTAGATAATTTTGATTTATCTAAATGATAAGCAGTAATTTAATTCGAAAGTGCATTTATTTTTATTTTTTAATGTTGAATTCTGTATGTTATATATTCTCAGAAAGTTTAAAGCTTTTCTCAGATATGTTTCGAAACCTAATTAGAAGACAAATTTATTGACAATATTTTAAATCAATGTATAAATATCAAAGTATTTCGTGAAAAATGGTTTCAATTTGTAAGATATAGATTTATGAAACTTTATCTTCATAAGAGATCAATTAGCAAGAGATTTGAAGCAAGGCGAACTTGCATAATATATAAACATAACCATATATATATATATATATATATATATAATATTATAAAAAGTGAAAGACAAGGAATTTTCCAAGAAAAGCATGATAACAACATTTCGATCCACTACTTGGGAAAAGGCGCATATGCTGCTCTTGTTCCATAGTAGAATACAAGGATTAAAAATGAAAGCAGATAAGAAACGGGAGTGGCCATATGAATTACATAAAATGGTAGGAGTGGATTGCGATACCCCTTTCCCGTTTAAAGCAGCTTTTACAACCCGGGTAACGCTCACGGCACCAACATAATTCCATGGTCTGTCTCCCAAATATGCGAAAACAAAAGCAGCTGAACGGACTCAGAGTCAAAGATAAAAACGATGTAGAAAAAAGAAAGAAATATCCTTCAACCTAACCCAGTGGAACATCTCCTTATAAGGGTAAAGTCGCACATGCGCAGAGATATAACTTGATAACAGTTTCGCAGTTATGAATATAATGCCTCACTTAACGTTAAGAATATTACAACTTTTCTTTGAAAAATGAATTGTAATAATGCCGTATAAAATTCATAGGATAATTTCTCTTTATTGCCTCCTTTATAAATTTGTTGCATTTGTAGATGCAATCTTTCTTAAAAGTATTGTAATTTTGGTTTCTTCTAAAGTAACCAATTATTATATTTTTGAATACATTCTTGGTTAGGTTTGAATTCCAGTCGATTATATGATTTATCTTGATACTGCATGATTCTCTTTTATCGTGTAGCTCTGTATAAATTCCATATTTCTGGTGTTTTTTTATTGTTAAATCTAAGAAATTCACCGATACGTCTTCACTTACTGGATTTTCGATTAGGTCTAATTCGCTTGGGTAGAATGTGAAATCAAAGTTTGGGGTGTTTTCATATCCCCCAATTAACACATCATCGACGTAACGGAAGTAGGGTATTTCCGATAAGATATGAGTACCTCTTTCGTATTTTGATAGATAGATATCCGCCAGTATTGACGAACAACTTCCTCCCATAGGTATACCCTTGATTTGCTTGTAAAAATTTCTGCCGTCATGAAGTATGTTTTCTTTTAATACCAATTCCACCAAGTCCAAGTCTTCTATAGGTTATATGTTTTTTTAAATCGTATTCTTCATGTAAATCTTTCAGAATTAATTGTAAATTAGTTAAATCAATATTATTGAACAAATCTTGAAAGTCGTAACTTTTAAATTTGATATCCTTGTTGCAAAATTTTAGCCTGTTTATTAATTCTTGTCCATTTTTTATCATGATAGAGTTATGTTTTTTAATATTAAACATAACTATTTTGAGTAAATCCAGAAGTTTTTTGCTTGCTAGTTCTAAAATGATGCACATCCCACTGTCACTGTTTGAAATTTGACAGCTTTTTTGTGTAATTTGGGAATGAGGACCAAATATGGAAATTTGATTGTTTTGATATCCATTCCTATTCTTTTGTAAAGAGCCTTTATTCTTTTTGTCAGTATCAATGCGTTACTGGGTATTATTGTATACATTTCACTATCCTTATAACATTTGTCCAATGTATCCATATATAACTTCTTGCATGTGAATGCATAATTCGATACAATTTAATCAGTATATGTTAAGACAAAATCTTCTTTAAATTGCTTGAAAGAGGATGGGACTGTAATTTCACTTGTGTTATTGCCATGCTTCGGGTGGTAGTGACAAAAAGCTCTGTAAAAACTATCTTTCCACTTATTAAAAGTTTGTACTGGTAAACTATGTTTTACCGCCATTCTATAAATGAATAGCTCGAGATCATTATAAAATTCATTATGTACATTTTTAAATTCTTGTATACGGTACTTTGTACCGAGTTGAAGATGTTTTTAAGTTTTTTGTCTGCAATAAATTCCAAGTTACCGGACATTATGTGCTTATGATATTGATCACTATGAATATTTTCATGACAATTACAAGTTTCAATATTATTTGATGCAACATTTTGACATAATTTGTTATAGTTGAATAATTTCCTTCCGTTGGTTCTGACGAATCGATAATTTATCATGATTTTGATGTTAGACAAGGGAAAGAAATCTTTTATATTATTTAAAATAGATTGAATGGGATGTTTTCATACTGTTTGTTCTTGAATGTTGTAATAAGAAATTCTTTAGATTTTATTAAATTTTCACTTTTTTTAAGTATTATGTTAAATATTCTGGCTCTGAGTTTGATTAAGTCCAATAGTATATCAATATTAGTACTTGCTTCTTCATTACTGCAATAGTTGTCTTTAAAGTTGAAATTTATTATATAATTCCGTATTTTCTGTAAATATTTAAGCTTGATACCGTTGGATATGTTCTTAATCCATCCAAGTTTCATCTTGCTTTTAGTTTTTATAAATTCCAATATTTTTTCTTCTGTTTTAATATAATTATTATGTTGTTTCTTGCCTCCTCTTTGCCATCTGTGAGATTTTTTATGTATCAAATTTTCTGATAAAGGGCATGATGTACATTCTCTGCATCTTTCCCGATTACAGTTTTCTTTGAATATTATTGAATTAAGGCCATATGGGTAGGCAGTATTGTATTGTTTAATGTGGTTGCTTTCCCACCACAATCGTTCCGCCAAATTTGGTACTATATCAATTATAGTTACCTTGATGTTAATGAACTCATGTGCCTGAAAATGTATTATTTCCTGATTAGTTGTGAGGATTTCCTGTTGTACTTTTCCCACCTGGCTTCTGTGTAGATTTATACGAATGTTTAAAGGATTCTGTGTCTGTTCTATATATTTTGCTTGACACTATAGGCTTGTAATACAATAGACCACATTAAAGCACTTGCAAAATATTCTTCTGTTTCTGTTGTCTGCTGTGATTTGATGTTGATCGGCTGCAGGGCATAATTTGCAACGTTTAGATTGGCATTTACGAAATTTAAGATTCCTCATAGATTGGCGGTGATGATTATGATTGTTAAAGAAATCTTTAGATCCATTTGGAATCGTGTCTGGATATACATCAAGGTTAACATTTTTTATGTTTGTCATAGTTTTATTATGGTCAAATTGCACATTTTTGATATATCTCCTCATCATTTGTTAGAAACTAGGGTAACGGTATGTCGATAACACAAATACCCTTCTATTGTGTCACCGGGCATATATTCGTATTGGAATATATTTGCCAGTCTCTAATTTTATATATAGACTTCATTCATATTTTAGAAATCAACAGTTTTTTAACTCTTGTTGAGGAATGAATGAAGAATTATGCATTATTTCCCTTATTTTCGTTTTTTCACATATTAGATTATCAAATTGAAAATCCAATGAAAAACACTCCAATCTTCGCTATATAACTGTCCATTCTAAACTGTAAGACAAAGTTTTAACATTATTTTAAACTTTTTTTGTTATTTTATAAAAACCCTTAGTCAAAAGGTACGTTCTTAATAGTAGCTTGAAATAACTACCAGTTTACAAAGTATCTAACAAAAACATACAATAATATAAAAAAATTTACTAATTCATCAAGTACAGAACCAACAATCACTAATTACAAAACAACAATGAAATACTTTATCCCTATAATATAGGACAGACACAGAATCCTTTAAGCATTCGAATAAATCTACATTGAAGCCAGGTGGGAAAAGTACAACAGGAAATCCTCACAACTAATCTGGAAATAAGACATTTTCAGGCACATGAGTTCATTAACATCAAGGTAACTATAATTGATATAGTACCAAATTTGACGGAACGATTGAGGTGGGAAAGCAACCAGATTAAACAATACAATATTGAATTAAGGCCTACCCATATGGCCTTAATTCAATAATATTCAAAGAAAACAGTAATCGGGAAAGATGCAGAGAATGTCCATCATGCCCTTTATCAGAAAATCTGATACATAAAAAATCCCACAGATGGCAAAGAGGGAACAAGAAACAACATAATAATTATATTAAAACAGAAGAAAAAATATTGGAATTTATAAAAACTAAAAACAAGATGAAACTTGGATGGATTAAGAACACAGCCAATGGTATCAAGCTTAAATATTTACAGGAAATATGGAATTATATAATAAATTTCAACTTTAAAGACAACTATTGCAGTAATGAAGAAGCAAGTACTAATATTGATATACTATTGGACTTAATCAAACTCAGAGCCAGAATATTTAACATAATACTTAAAAAAAGTGAAAATTTAATAAAATCTAAAGAATTTTTTATTACAACATTCAAGAACAAACAGTATGAAAACATCCCATTCAATTCTATTTTAAATAATATAAAAGATTTCTTTCCCTTGTCTAGCATCAAAATCATGATAAATTATCGATTCGTCAGAACCAACGGAAGGAAGTTATTCAACTATAACAAATTATGTCAAGATGTTGTATCAAATAATATTGAAACTTGTAATTGTCATGAAAATATTCATAGTGATCAATATCATAAACACATAATATCCGGTAACTTGGAATTTATTACAGACAACGGGAAAGGTGTGTCGCCATCCACCCCTACCATTTTATGTAATTCATATGGTCACTCCCTTTTTTTATCTGCTTTCATTTTTAATCCTTATATATATATATATATATATATATATATATATATATATATATATATATATATATATATATATATATATATATATATATATATATATATATATATATATATTATATATATATATATATATATATTTATATATATATATTATATATATATATATTTATTTATATATATACATATATATATATGTATATATGTATGTAGTTACGACGTACCCTTTCAGATCGTGAGTGTACGTTTAGGAAACAAAAGTGAGTCCAGATTTCTCGATAATTAAAGTTGTTATTTAAAAGTACCTATAACGCACATATAAGGGTAAATAGGAACAGTCTACAGATAATAACACTATTACTATTTTACAATATCACAAAACAATTATACGGTACAATAAAACAGCAATCAAATGATCAACTAATATACATAAAACAGGCGAAACTTTTCCCAAACCACTGACCTATCATACAATTCAATTTGATTAGAATTACGTCAACTCTGTCTAAATCAACGGTGACTTCTGTTGCACGACATGTTGGCATTTTGAATACAAATGTCAATCAAGTTAATAAGCGTTTTAAATGTAGCGCATGAATAAATAATGCATTCACGAGAACCAATGGGAACTCATACATATATAAACAGCGTACTTCCCCTCCATCACCAAAAACAAATCAAAGAAGATTGTATGATATCACAGAGTCTGGGAAGCATAGGAGATTCGATGGTTAACCATAATGCAGTAAACACGTAAAAAAGAATATATCTCCAACTCCGTTGTTGTTACACGAGATTACGTCAAAATAATGCGGTGGCATCACGATGCGCACCCTGTCGTACTTAAACGAAAATGTGCCATCAATAATCAAATTTGAATCATCAATGATCGCAACAGTATTCAGTGAATATGCACTCTCAGCATAATAAATGCTGAGTGATGTCAGACTCTCAGCATAATAAATGCTCTGAGTGATGTCTCTAATAATTTAATAAGTGGAAACTTTAATAACTGCATATTGATCATCTGACATTGACACTTCACTCTGAGTATCCCACTGCATATAATACAAGTGTTAATAATGCAGAGCAAAATACAGTATGCGTATCAGCAGTACCAATTCTTCTATACAAATTTCTCTATGATAGTTAGATGTTTGGCAGAGTTGTGAGCTGATGATTTCAACTGATTCTATGCAAACTGAGGTAAACATTTATTTGTACCATGAGAACTCTAAACTGAATATGTAATACTGGCTTTGTTAGAAGATAACCTATAATTATGTTTATGTAATATTAATTATTTTGATACATATATATATATATATATATATATATATATATATATATATATATATATATATATATATATATATATATATATATATATATATATATATATATGTATATGAACATTATTTTATTTTTCTTCACAAGAGGGAAATTATATCTGGAAAGGTGAGAAGTATGATCGTGCAGCAATAGAAAAGGCCTTTGACAGGAATATTGTTGAGAAATCGAAAAAACCACATATAAAACAGCTCTGAATCAATTTCGCCTTTCAGAGAAGTTGCGAAAAGCATATCGTCATATGCTCTTTGCATAAGGTCTTCCTGTAATCTCGCACCATTGAAAATAACCATGGATGGCACTACTACTATGTCAGTGGCATTGCATGCTGAAACGACGATCTCATTTTCGATTCTCTCCCCCTCTCTCCCATTCTTCTTAATCAGGAGTGTATTGATGCCTTTTGGCTCTATAATTTTGCCATTTTTGTTCATCATTGCCTATTCAGATTCATTGACAGTGTAGATGTCTGACCCTTTAATCTATTGGCAGAAATTCGAACCATTTTTTGATAACCACAATATGTAAATTATACTGGCTGTCAAATAAACATACACTTTACTTCACCGTTATTTAAGTAACAGTTTCCGAGATATAAATCTTTAAAGTTCAGGAGTCCATTTCGGGGCACCCTGTAAGAATTTCGTGCTATTTATCTGTTAGGAATAGTATATATTAATAACCAAAATATAATTAGACATATGACAAAAACAAATGATCAAATATCTATTATTATAATCATTTCACTTGCCTCGAAATTATACATACATTTATTAGCTGTCAAATTTCTGCACAAATATACAACATAATTTCAAATACCCATTTCTGAATGCGATACTTTCTAAAATTGTAAAAATATTGTAATAAGCAAAGTTTTCAATTTTCTGCTTCAGCAAACATGATATTAAAATGATAAACTAAAGTGAAACGTTTCTGTTTTTTTTAACTTCCATTTAAATTGCTAAAACTTGAGCAAAAAACGTAACAGTGAGTTAAGCTATCGACAGGCGAGACTAATGAATAAAGTTGGCAAATATAATGAGTTCCGGAGAAAAAGTAATATTTTACAAAATTTAGGAGGAAAAGAATATTCTGTGACTCGCATTAAATGACGTTTATTCTAGAGCTGTGGTCATTACGTTTCTCTCAAAAATGAAATTTCACATCCGAGTCCATCGGTGAGGTAGGAAATAGAAACAAAATTACATGCCGCTACATAAAGTTAAGGAATATGATTTTTTAAATTAAAAATTGAAACTTAATTGTGTAATTAGTTTTTTTAATAACTGTATAAAATATTTTTATTTTCAAAATTTGGGTTTCAAGTTCTGTAACACGTTTCGTGGTTTAAAATTACATGATTTAAAACACTGTAATGTATTTGCATATTTAATTTAAATTCCTTACGATGTTCAATAAAAACTGTAAGACGCAAAAATTAACAGAGTGAGGAATATTGTCCTGAAGCTTTGAATTCGTTGGTGAATTTACTTAAATTCGTTTGAAACATTGGTAGACTATTTCCGTACTTGTTACCACACTTCTCCATCCAATAGTCGATATAGGCACTGGCAGTTTGAAAGGGTGCTATGTAGGCCCACATTGCAAGTTTTCATGGTATCAGTTCTGTTAACGGCACTTTAGCGCTGAAGAGCGCTAACATAAACAGAACTGATCCACGAATTTTAATTTCTGTACTGAGAATACGATAAAACGCGTAAATGAAGCGAAAAATATGTGGTACATTAAAAGCGAACATTGACGTTTATTCTTTTATAAATAATAATTGATTGGATTAGTTTTATCATTCTTAATTGCTACTGATCGTGAATCGTATATTAGTATATTTGAATCGTAACCGCAATAAGCCGCCATCATCCCTTTTGCACGAGTTCCTAAAATATAATTATTAATTAACATTCTCACATTGAAATCCACAATTTTAAATTTTCAAATAAAAATTATTTATTGCACATTTTATGATTACGATTAAACTTGCATTAATTTTATATACACTCTTAAGAAGGAGCAAATGTACGCGTGAGACTAGGATTTAATATTTGCCCCAAAACATATTATATGCGACCTATTATATATTGCATATTTTCACATATCTAAATTTGTCGTCTTGGACATTCTAGCCTCCAATTGACTCTGAAAGCGCACTCTTGGACGGTCATTGCCACCAACTTTTAGTCACAACTCTCTCGGACGGTCATAGACTGAATTCAGACTCAAAAAACACTACACCTTCAAGGACATCATCGCCTCCTATTTTAACACGACACTTTTCGACGCCGATCATGGGTTCTGTTACTTGCAATGAAATGTTATCTTAACTTTGTGTAGGAGTTCTGCCACTATTAATTTTTCTATATTTTATCAAACCTCACATCTTTAGCTCTTTGCAAATGGTTAGAGTATTTGATACCACTGAAATATATAATAAAATTGATATTAACAGACATATTTTGTAATAAACGATAGGACAATACTTACCACAACTTAGATAAATATTTTCTTATCGTCCTATATTTCTTATCTTTTTAGCTTAACTATTTGAAGTGACAAATCCAGACAAAGCTTTATGATAAGCGATAACCAGATGTCTTCCCGTTACCATAGCTTCAGGAGGATAGCATATTTTTAATATATTTTATTCAAAGACTGTTATCAGTCGATACGATTTCCAGTCACCTAACATGTTTATCTTTTAATGATATGTGAAGAGAATATGGATTTCAACACAGAGTGTTTCAGTTCATCTTTTATAATATATCACTGCATATAATTGTCTAAAGTATTTAACATATTTTTGACTTTCCAGATGCTCCAGAAGCCTCCCGGTTACCTAGAAGGCTGACTTTTTGTAAACTCATGATGACAACTACAATACAGAAGATAGTAATTTTTTACTTTATCCTTCAGGAGACAAAGGAATTGGGGGTTCGAAAAGTATTTCCTGATCCTCTAAAAGCCCCTCCGTTAACTTTAAATGTTGAATTTTTGCACACATATAGCATATAAGTACGATGCAGAAAGCGAACGGAGGCAGATGTTCGATTTAGACTCCTAAGAGCGAAGAATATAGGGAAGTTTTAAACATTCCTTTAAGACCTTCCAGAAGCTCGGCTGGTGACTTAGATGTCTTAATCTGACCACACCCATAGTATCGACAATCTGACAGAGCGTAGTTAGATTTTCGATTTCCATTCCCAAACGGGGCTGGAATTATGGAATTTTTAAGTCTTTCCAAACCTTCATGTAGCTATCCTTTCGGTTGCTTAGAAGTCCTTATCTTTTCACACTTATACTATCGACCATTGAACTAAACCAAAAGGATTTTCAAATTTTCGATTTTTCTTTCGGAGTGGACACAATGATGTTGGCGTCTCTCAGGGGTAAAGTCTCAGAATAAAGGCTTAGAAGACTTAATCTTTTCACACATATATAATATCGACGATTGCACCGAACCAAACGGATTTTCAAATTTTCGAATTTTCTTCCGGAGTGACACAACAATGGTAGAGTTTCCCAAATTCTATCAGTCTCTTAATGGGGTAAAATCTCTCAGAACTTGCAATTCCAATGGGGACATAAAATGACGAAACATGCCCATAGAGTAGAACTTAACAGGGTAAATGTTCGACTGACAAAGCCATATTCGAAGCTAAGCACCACACATTGTTATACAAAATAAACGTATTAAAAAATCTGATGTGGGCAGCACATGAATTTCTTTATAAAATGCAATGAAATTACTTATTTAACGGTGAAAAAGTGATGAAAAGATCCACGGTACAGTGTTTGTAAAGTTAAATTCTACATTTTTCGCTTTTCCGAATGCAATATGTAAAACTATTTCGTACCCAATTAACTTATAATTTACGCAACTTTAAATTTACAATTATCAATATTGATGTCATCCTCAATAAATGATATAATCCATATATTTAAATATTCTAATAATAAATTCATAAATTAAACGTCATTTTCATAATTGGGTGTTAATTTTGCTATTTTGACAATAATTTCGTCAATATGGGGCTTAAATATCGCCAAGTTGGCTACTAGTATAATGTACTAATATACTAGTATTCAATAGAACGATAAATATTTGCTTTAATACCAACATATAAAATTAGTAACTTATTCAAATATACATTAAATTTAGAGTGTTTTTGCCTAAAATGTGGGTCATTCACACAATTCAAAAGACACAAATTCGTCAACATTCCAACTAACGAAAGCACCAGTTTATCCCAAAACAAGAATTGTACTTATATTGTCATATAGAAGGATGATATGTTTGTATAATAGTACTCCTACTGTAGATAAGAGCATCTACAGACTGGTTTTTTTGATATGTTATTCAGTATAGGATAGCCGATATCAGAAATAGCAGATATCTGCAATTCCACATACAAATGAAACATGATATATGGCATAATTAGATCGTGTTAAACTATAGTAAACTAACTCATATTTTTACTTACTCATACTATGTAATATAGTACAAAGAAAGCATTGTTTTCACGAAAATTTTTAAATTAGAGATTTTGAAGCCAATATATGTGTTTAGACTTCCTGAATACGTTTTAACTATTTTTGGAGTGATGTCCGTCTGTCTGTCTGTGGTCGATTTCTCACGTACACCACAGCGGCCACAAATATTACAGGATTACACGACAGCGGCCCCAAATAATAATGGATTTTCACTAAACTTTATATCCAGCTTTGTTGTCAAAATATCTAGAACTAGATAGAATTTTTTTTCTAATTCGAGCGAAAATGTCGAAGTTTATTCGAAATTTAATATTATTTTAACATAGCAGCATAGGACACAATTTGATACAATCATGTTCAAAAGGGGTTATTTACAGCACGATAAAAACGAGGCTTAACACTTTGAATCATTGTTAACAGTTCCAATCGTTGTGTTTATTCGTGGCGTTATTAGTCTCTCCTCCGGGAGTACATTATCGTGTATGATATCAATTCGTCCCTTAAAGTGAAGGATAGCACGCTGTAAATATAACCATTTGGACCCATGATAGCGATTTTTCAAATATTTTCTTGTAAAATTTGAAAACAAAAAAAGCCATATGAAACGGATCCTGTTATAAGATTGTCGAATTGAGCCTCACTCAAGTTATTTTATTTATTTTTTAATGAGATTTTGAGCGACGAAAATAAAGAAAAAATTAAATATTACAAAACAATAGGCTTCCAGCATTCACGGATTGTGATTATTGTACCAAACTTCATTCGAATAGCTCCATTCGTTCGTGAGATATCGTCTCCACAGACTCACTGACACACACACACACACACACACACACACACAGACATCACCTCAAAAATGTTTGATTCGTGATCAGGGATGCTTGAAACGTGCTCTCCCGTCGAAAACTCGAATTCGAATTTTCGGCCCCGTCAAAATACTTTCCTTATACATTATGTATATAAGGAAAGTACAAAAGCTACTAAAATGGATTCTGATATAAAAATGTCGAATTGAGCCACACTCCACGATTTTGAGAGACGAAAATAAAAAAATAAATAAATATTATTTTCTAAATTTACCAGAAAAGTTCGTGCAGACAAAGTCATGCGTTGCTCACATTCAGATTATCATACGTGATATCTTAAAATTGGCCTTCGGATAAATATTTTGTTATCACATTTACTTTCTTATCTTTCTAGTTCCGCCACCCAAAGTGATACATTCGGAAAGGTTGGGAGATAAACTTTCATCCCTAGTTTCACTACTGCCATAGCTTGGGGTGACAACTTACTTATGACATTTTTTTTTTTATATAAACGTTATGAAACGATATCGCTTCGGATCGACTAATTCTCAAAAAGAAAAAAATGGATAAAAGTGCTCAGAGATTGGAAGAAAAACTAGTTTCATATCACATTAGTTTTATCAGATCGACATCCCCGCGATACTTCAGATCAATATCTACAGCTCTTCAAGTTTTTTATTGTGTCAGCATTTGAAATATAGAACTAATTCTATTTTTTACTTTTCAATAGAATGGAGAAAATATTGCTATGCCGAGAATTTTCAGTATCCATATTCGAAAAGAATACCCTATTTGAAATCTAAATACTTTTTGAATACTTACCGAATTAATTCCACATCTTCGTACGTTTGTCATATACCTTCTGGACACCACGAAGACATTGGGATATACTATATGTAAAACTCAAACAAGAATGAAATTTTATGCAATTTGTATACGTAAAACAGCCGATATTCAAATTTAAAACTTTGGTAATTGTTCCAAATGGAGAGAAAATTATAATTTAACAAAATTAGTATTTGTTTATCTATTATCACTTGTAAATGATCTATTAATTTCTTGAAACATCTGCTGTATACACTTCCGTATAAACATAAGCCGAGTCCATTTATACGATAAGAGCTGGCAATTTCGGCTCAGTAGCTCAACGGTAGAGCAACGGCTGGCCAGTATGAAGATCCGTGGTTCGATTCCAGGTTGAGACAGCGAGGTTTTTTTCAATGGCACCCAAATAAATCATCACTATAGTTTAAAGAAACGATGTTGGAGGTCTGAAACTGACACTAGTACGACTAGCACTGATTCAGAGGTTTCTGGTATATTGAGTGTCGATTTCAAATCGGGAGGCAAAAAAAAAAAAGCAGGAAGCCAAGTTGTGAGATAAAAATAGCATCAGAAGGCTAAAATAATACAAAATTAGCAGGAGGTGAATAGTCTCCCTCTAATGTCAGTTGCATGCCAATCTAACATTAGAGGGTGGAGAATGCAAAGTTCACTTCGACGCTAAGAGCATGCAATTTCGCCTCAATAGTTCAAAGCTGGCCAGTGCGAAGATTCGTGGTTTGATTTCCAGTTGGGATAGCAATGTTCTTTACACATGGCTCTAGTTTTATTAACAAAAATGAAGTAAAAAGCAGGTTTTCCATTTTCTATAACAGTCTTGTTTGTCAAACATTGAGCTTTTAAAATGTTTTAAAAATTAATATAAAATATTTTTATTTTAAAGTTTGATGTAAAAGATCATATAAATATGATAATATTATTTTCCCTACATGACATGGTATAGGAAAGGTATTCAAACAGTGTAAAAAAAATCATAATCGAGTATTTAACGGATCTATACGAGCAATCTAGTTTTATTAACAAAAATGAAGTAAAAAGCAGGTTTCCATTCGCTATAACAGTCTTGTTTGTCAAACATTGAGCTTTTAAAATGTTTTAAAAATTAATATAAAATATTTTTATATTAAATTTTGATGTAAAAGATCATATAAATATGATAATATTATTTTCCCTACATGACATGGTATAGGAAAGGTATTCAAACAGTGTAAAAAAATAAAATCATAATCGAGTATTTAACGGATCTATACGAGCAATCTAGTTTTATTAACAAAAATGAAGTAAAAAGCAGGTTTCCATTTGCTATAACAGTCTTGTTTGCAGTCTTGTGTGGTGACCTGCGTTATCTCATTCCACAGTTATTTTAAGCGCGCTCTAGTTCGACCAAACTCGTAGGCTGTCCAACTTGCCGTCCAATGTGATCCCAGACATACTCTATTGGTGAAAATTTTGCTATAACAGTCTTGTTTGTCAAACATTGGGCTTTTAAAATGTTTTAAAAATTAATATAAAATATTTTTATATTAAAGTTTGATGTAAAAGATCATATAAATATGATAATATTATTTTCCCTACATGACATGGTATAGGAAAGGTATTCAAACAGTGTAAAAAATAAAATCATAATCGAGTATTTAACGGATCTATACGAGCAATCTAGTTTTATTAACAAAAATGAAGTAAAAAGCAGGTTTTCCATTTGCTATAACAGTCTTGTTTGTCAAACATTGAGCTTTTAAAATGTTTTAAAAATTAATATAAAATATTTTTATATTAAATTTTGATGTAAAAGATCATATAAATATGATAATATTATTTTCCCTACATGACATGGTATAGGAAAGGTATTCAAACATTGTAAAAAAAATCATAATCGAGTATTTAACGGATCTATACGAGCAATCAAGTTTTATTAACAAAAATGAAGTAAAAAGCAGGGTTCCATTTGCTATAACAGTCTTGTTTGTCAAACATTGAGCTTTTAAAATGTTTTGAAAATTAATATAAAATATTTTTATTATTAAAGTTTGATGTAAAAGATCATATAAATATGATAATATTATTTTCCCTACATGACATGGTATAGGAAAGGTATTCAAACAGTGTAAAAAAATAAAATCATAATCGAGTATTTAACGGATCTATACGAGCAATCTAGAACCCGAAAGAACTCTATCTCTCACTCTCTCTCTCTCTCGTTCTCTCTGTATATATATATATATATATATATATATTGACGTTATTTCATTTGTATTGTTAAAGTATATGGTCTCAACTCTAGTAGTTCGATTTCAGAAATCTATGTGTCTATCGTGAGTAGTGTTTGTTAAAAAAATGTATCACTAAAATGCGGTCGTTTTCAGCACTTTACATATTTGAAAAGTGTTTGACTTTGATCATTCTGTCTGTCTGTCTGTCTGCCTGTCTGTCCGTTAGCACGATAACTGCCGTAAAAATTACTTAATCAAAATGAAATTTTAGTATGTTATTCAGACGGTCTGTAGTACATATGGGAATGCGAATCAATAATATCAGCCCATTAGTTTTAGATTGATCCCGGGTTGGAAAAATGAAATATATGGGACCTAATTTTTCAAACATTTTTTAAGAGAAGTTAAAATTCCCAAATTGCTGCAAAAATTTTAAGAAATATTCAAATTATCCATAAAATATATAAAAAAATTCAGCAAAATTATTTAGCTCTGGTGTAGAATATAGATGATATGAATGAAATATTAATTGATTTTACAGAGAGAAGCTGACGACTTTATAGCTTTGCCTCTTTCGATGAAGTTTTTAGCATGGAATTAGAAAGCACTTTTACCTCAATGTTTTTAAGTTTCCAAGTAATATAAATTAATGTAGTACTGTGATAATTTATGAGAATGTAGGCAAGTGACTGTAAACTGAGTTATATAAGAATTGCTGAATTTTTTACGCTAAATATTTAACTCTGATGTCTGGAATAAATGTGTATGAATGAAATATTCACTGCTTTTGCATAGAGAGCCAGACGACTTATCTTTCGATGACGTCATTTGATTAAAGTTAATTTTTTCGATGAAGTTTGAAGTTTTCATGTAAAATTAATTGCTGTAGTTCTGTAAAAATTTAAAAATATCACCACTGAATGTATCGCATTTTGGAGTACGACCCAAATTGCGATCAGCGGATTGCATTTCAATTGGAAAGTGTTTCATAATCAATGCTTTATGCATGTTTGATCTTTCTTGTTTAAAGATCACGCACTGCAGATTAAAATGTGATCGACATCGAGTGATCGTCAACGTTCTATTCGAGAATATTTAATATATCACTGAAATACCAAAGATGTATAATGGATGTAAAATGATATAATCAGATATGTAGATGTAAAATAGATAAAATCAAATTTTATTGATAACAAATACTTTTAGAGGTGAAACAAAACAACCTTCATAAGTATAAGAGAGAGAGAGTAGTTGCTTCCGATGAAAAAAAATACATAAAATTAAAAAAATGTATTATCATGTAAATATGTTCACTTTCTATATGCAGTATTGTACAACAAATTCGTTAACATCATTGTCGTGAATCTAGTTCCTTCTATTAAAGGGTGAAGATACTTTTTGCAACAGTTTAATATTTTGAGGATAAAGAATCACTAATAATCATGTATTTAACATGATATTCATTAAATACTTATTTCATTTTGATAATGAGTTTTCACGTGAGTATGAATAAGTGACTTTTCTTGGTTTAATAAGTTGCCAAAAGCGCCAACTTTCAATTTACGTGATGTTAATTCAATATCAAAATCATTGCTCTGTGAATCTTGTACAACATAATTACGCTATGGAAAAATTACAGTCATTACATTATGCAGGAAATGTCATGTGCTGCCCACATAAGACATTTAGACAAGATTTTTCAAAAATAATTTTATGAAAAAGTGATTTCGACACCATATTGGACATTTTTTTCCAATATACTACACTCATTGCCATAAAAATTTGCACCCTAAGAAATAGTTGTCAGAATCGAACGAAATTTTATGAGTGCAGCATTGATATAAGTGATACAAAATTAAAGCAAAATTATCATTTTTTATAGGAGAAACAACAAATGAATGGAGATTCAAGTACCATGTTGGGCCACCTCTAATGTGAATACACTATGCGATACGGGTGCGCATTTAGGCATACAGGTCCGTATGGTGTGCTGCGTTATCTCATTCCACAGTTGTTTTAAGCGCGCTCTAGTTCGACCAAACTCGTAGGCTGTCCAACTTGCCGTTCAAAGTGATCCCAGACATACTGTATTGGTGAAAAATGTGGGGATCGGGCAGGCCACGGAAGGGTGGTAATGTGGCAGAGGCATTCCTATGACACCCTTGTTGTGTGTAGTCGAGCATTGTCCTATTGAAAAACGTCTGCTGGGAGCCCTGCCATGAGTGGCAACACATGTATCTGAAAGATCTCAAGAATGTACCGCTGGGCTATCAATATTAGAGGTGATCGGAGTAGTATGCGATGGCGGAGTAGTATGCGATTTGTTTACATTTCATTCACTTTTTACACTTTTGCTTCCATAACTCTAACGCTATAACTAAATTCAACCAGATATTTATTTAATTCTCTTTTCTAACACAATTTTCCTGGAGTTTATAATTCTTATAAAAGCATTTTTATCCTTATTTGAATACTAAATGCATATTCATAATTTCGTCTGTCATAAAGAAAAGTAAATATTTGAACAAATATTGAAATACTCCTTTATTTGTACAATATGTCAGTCGCAAATTTTCGCAACCATTACAAATATGGATAATTTTTGTATATTTACTTAATGCTGTTTTATTTACGAACAGCGAATCTGGACTTAATTGAATTCAAATAAATTCAGAAATTTGACAAAAAATAATTCATATTCAGATTTTTTCTTCGTTACATGTTTAAACTTTCCTTCAGTTACATAGAATACGTACAAAAGAGGTATTGTGATGTAGCAAATAGAGAACTATAGAAATTTCGTGGATTTGAGAATGCGTGAATGCGAATAAATTATTTCCCTAATTATGTCTGAGTTTCTCTGTGATAGCATAAATAATATAATTCTAAATTGTGTGTATACACGTTAATTATACAGATGTTGTACTTTAAATATAATTATCGAAAAAATATTCTACAATGAAAGTACAAAGTGCCTGACTATAAAACTCAGAAAAACTGAACAATGAACCAAGATAAAATGTACAAACGAAAAAAAAAAATTCTTCAATCGTCTTCAACTTGACAAGGCGATTGCTCGTCTTGTCAAATTGAAGAAGGTTGAAAAAAAATCCTTTTTAAGTAATAAATGTAGATTTCAATGCTAAATTTTCCAAAATACATTTTTGTCGTTTGTTAATTTTATCTATATTTTATGTTTTGCTATATATTTCAAGTGAAAGTTAGGAAAATGAAAAAAACACTAAGCTACTTTCTGAAGTATTTTTGAAAATAAAAAAAATTTAAAATATCAAATTTATTTTATATATTCATAATCTGGACCCTACTTCCTAAGAAACAATAAAATCTGATGTGGACAGCGCATGACTTTCCCTGCAGACTCGAATTCATCTTCTCTTTATTTCCTTAATAATTCATTTATTTGAGTTTAATTGCACAAAATAACATCCATAATTATTTAAAGTGACATTTAATTTGCACTTTTAATTCAATTATCGTTTTTATTTGGTAACTGGACGTATTTTCCAAGGCAGCGTAGCAAAAATACTAAAAAATTAAAATATTTCGAGAAAGGCTAGTCCTAGAGTAACAGGATTAGTCTTATTATTTTTATCGTCAAAAAGTACGTATATATATTTATATATTTACGCATACGTAGTCTTTCATTTTTGCATTTCACTATCAAACTATTTCACTATTTCACTATCACTATTTCACTATCACTATTTCACTATCACTATTTCACTATCACTATTTCACTATCACTATTTCACTATCTCTATTTCCCTTTTCGGATTATTTATTAAAATGATGCAGGTTCTGTCATCCCAAGTCGGACCGAAATCTATTCAAGTCCAGAGTCACCCACAAGTGACTTGTCTGGAAAATTTTACGAAATTAGGCCCATTAGTTTTTGAGTTAGAGTGGATACATACATTGCACAGACAGACAAGCACACGTCATGCTAAAAATACTTTTTTCGTGTTCTAGAGGTTCCAAAACGTGTAGATCCGTCGAAAACTCGACTTGTGATTCTCGCGATGATTCCAAAATTTTCCCTATACATTACCATGTATTGCTGGGAAAGTAAAGAAATATATTTGCAATTAAAGTGGTTACACGTCAACTTCAATAATGCATTAAATTAAAGACAACAAATCGAAGATTAAAAGTTCATTTAATGAAAACCATCCTTTTTGACGTCCAAATATTTAAAAAGGTCAGAGCGCTTTCGGGTAGCACCATACCCTTCATCAATGGCTATATAAAAATTACCGTGTAAACAAGCTTATATACAGACCAAATCAGCTGACAAAATTTACATAAATCAACTGCGGATTAATGATAATTATACGATATTACATACAGGATATTTAAGAATAAACGATTACAAAAATACATTAAATTGTGTTATAAACAAGAAATTTAAGATTAAGAAAGTATTAAATACAAATACAAAAAAGAAAATGAAACATGCCCAACATTTCATCAAAGCATATATTACATCGAAATAAAACGTCACAGATAATTATGTAGAGGTTTGTCACACATAGAGTCGGGGCCAACGGCCGTACCGTGCTGAAAACACCGGTTCTCGTTAGATCACCGAAGTCAAGCAGCATCGGGCGCGGTTAGTACTTGGTGGGTGACCACCTTGGAACACCGCGTGCTGTTGGCCATCTCGGGTGCGGTATCCCCGTGGTTTGCGCGCTAGATTTGCACGCTACCACAAATGCCGCCGTGTTCATGCGGAGTACGATCACGTTAAACATGTGGGTCCGTAAGTCCTTCCGAGAGGTTGGTGGTAGGGGAAGGAGGGTACGGTCCCTGTGGATGCCTCCCCCACTGGGTTCCGGTCTAAATTGGGTGGCACTTCCCGGCCGTCCATACAGTTACCTTACACCTTTCTGGTAGGTCGGACGGTCTGGGTCTCAACAACAACAACACATAGAGTCGAAAACGATGCGGCAAGATTTACTTAAAATCTGCACAGGATCAAAATTACAAATGGACTCACGGTGAATATAAGTAAACAGGGATTCATAAAGAAGAGTATTACGAGGGTTATTGCAACTAATTAAAAGGAACGTTTTTCAAAAAAGGGTTGTAGTTATCATTAACGACAGATTGGGCAAGAGATGTAGAAAGTTTACCATTCTTGACGTCACGGGCATGTTCAGCTAAACGGATACCGACAATACTCTCAGTACTACCAATATAGAACTTGTATTCATTATGAGGAGTTAAAAGGGGTACAGCGTACACTCCAGCATGGCTTTTAAAGTTGTCTCTATCCCTAAACTTATCAGTAGGAATGCGATTGAATAAAGTAGTAATATTCGAGTGAGCAGGTTTAAACTTAAATTCATGGCAAAATGATAAATTATTATTATATTTGGTGCCTCTATGATGATGTTGTTATAATTTGGGATCATGATTTAAATGATATCCTTAATCTTTTGGATAAATTTAATGATTTTTACCCCTCTATCAATTTTTCCGTTGAGCATGAGTCTAATTTTTCTTTACCGTTTTTGGATGTTCTAGTTTTCCGTAACTCACTTGGTTTTCAAACGTCTATTTTTCGTAAATCCACTTTTACTAACTCTTGTATCCCTGCTAATTCATCTCATCATATATCGTCTAAAAAAGCTTAATTTAATACTTATTTTAATCTTGCCTTTAATGTTTGCTCTTTTATTTCGGCTTTAACTAATGAAATTAACTTTATTTTAAATCTTGGTCAAGAAGCCACTTATTTCTTTGAGTTTGTTTATAAAAATATTCGCTCATATTCGGCTTCAATTTATTCAACCTAATACTAAACTTATTGCTGTTGTTGACCTTATGTCGTATAAATCTAGTCTTCTGTATCACCCGACGATTTTTCGTCCTCTCTTTCAATTTTGCCATGAATTTAAGTTTAAACTTGCTCACTCGAATATTACTACTTCATTCAATCGCATTCGTCCTGATAAGTTTAGGGATAGAGATAACTTTAAAAGACATCCTGGGTGTACGCTGTACCCCTTTTAACTCCTGATAATGAATACAAGTTCTATATTGGTAGTACTGAGCGTATTGTCGGTATCTGCTTAGCTGAACATGCTCGTGACGTCAAGAATGGTAAACTTTCTACAGCTCATGCTCAATCTGTCGTTAATGATAACTTTCAACCCTTTTTAGAAAAACTTTCCTTCTAATTAGTTGGAATAACCCTCGTAATACTCTTCTTTATAAATCCCTGTTTATTTATATGTTCCTTGATTTCATTTGTAATTTTGATCCTGTCAGGTTTTAAGTAATTTCGCTTGGCGACGCGTTCTCGACTCTATACGTCGAAAACCCAGACCATCCGGCTCGTCCGAAGACTTGGAGCAGCGAATTGAATGGCCGGGAAAATCGACTCTATACGTGACAAACCTCTACATAGTTATCTGTGACGTTTCATTTTGATGATAAAATATGCTTTGATGGAATTTGGGGCATGTTTCATTTTCTGTTTTGTATCTGTATTTAATATTTGTTTAATCTTAAATTTCTTGTTTATAATACAATTTAATGTATTTTTGTAATCGTTTAATCTTAAATACTCTGCTGTTGTTGTTGTTCTTGTTCGCGTGTCCATGGATAAGCAATATTGTAGTGGAGTAGTGGTCTAGATTCTCTCAAAAGCATTGATCACAGTCCCTGCCAATGTTGGTGCATCCCAGCTGTAGAGGATCTCCCGTAATGGATCCCTGAGTGGAACTATTCCAATCTTCAAAAGATATACCGCAACAGTTGGGCATTCCCAGATGTGGTTGGGCGTGAGCTGGACTTCGGGGCAGTTTTTACAAGGGACATAGGTTCTTGTTTTGTCCGGATGGATCTTCATGCCCCTATAATGCTCAGTTCTTAGCCTGGCAATAGTGGATGTAATATTTCTGGGACATCGAGTTCTGTTAAAAGGGGTTTCTTATATGTGTGAGTATAATTAAATACTCTGTTTATAATACCATTTAATTATCGTTATTCTGTAGTTGATTTATGCAAATTTTATCTGCCGATTTGGTTTGTATATAAGCTTGTTCGCACGGTAATTTTTATATAGCCACTGATAAAGGGTATGGTGATACCCGAAAGCGCCCTGGTCTTTTTTAATATTTGTACGTCATAAAGTATGATTTTTATTAAATGACATTTTAATCTGAGATTTGTTGTTTTTGATTTAAGGCAAAAATATTTGCATTTTTAATTATTAGATACAACGGTATGAGCGTCCAAATTGTTTACATTTTTCGTAATGCTTCATTTTTCCCGCCAGAGAAACTCCAATCATAAATGTTATTGACATAAAAAAAGTGCCTTACTTATTACTTTAACTTCAATCTGTCTTAATGTTCCATCCCACGCGCTTGCAAATAAATAGATTTAGAAGTTTCCAAATACGATGTCTAGGCTGCTATCCAATGGATGATCCGAATCTCCTTTACAGGGAAATTGCTTCACACGTTGTATTCCAATTTCAAAACGAAAGCTATCCTATTAAATGTACAAATTTTATAATCCTCGAAATCCTCCGAATATTGATAGGATCTCTCAGTTGCAATATTACAGAATTAACTGCACAGTTTAGAATCGGTTTTATATAGACATTTCAATAAGGATACATAAAATAATAATTATTTCTATAATATTGTCAAGATGTTTAAATCTGATTAATATATAGAAGATCCTAAAATATTAACTATTGGTTTTATTGAAATACTTACCCGCACTTCGCGTATTCAAAATGACTGGTTATTAAATGTGACATATGCATACATTATAGAAGCTTTTGAAAACTGTTTTCAAGTCAATAGCACTTTTAAATAGTAAATATTTTTCAAGTGTATAGAATATCAAAATTCTTTGCAGATTTGAACGTAAAAATCGCAGACATTTTTTGATGCAGTTAACATGTTAAATACGGGAAATATATTGAATCTTATTTTTGAACATGACAGAAAAATCGAATTGTTGGTTTTTTTTTATTGGTAGCGGAAAGACATCAAATTAGGCTTATATTACTTCTGAAAGGCAAATTGGTGTTATGTTAGTTTATATTTAAATATCTTTGTATCGTCACCATTATTACGCATTTTTGTCATATTCGATTTTTCTGTTGATATAGAACCCCCAGACGTTTCAAATGAGACCCCAATATTCAAGATGGTGTGTGAAAATACTGAATAACTTCGTTAAAACATTTAATATACCTTCTCGTTGTTCCTCCTAACCCGAATTTTCCGTTGCTCTGGAATCTAAGATTCATCGAATTAGACCAAAACCGAGATTTTGGCTAGATTAGAAGTGTTCATTAATTTTAAAAAGTAGTTTTGGGTGTTTTTGTTATATCTGCACCAGCATTCGTAATTCAAATTTTCAAAATTTTAGTTTTACCTTTATCTTTGAAACTGAAACGAATCGAATAACACCAAAACAAGATTTTAGCTATAGTGGAATTTCTCAATAATTTTGATATGTAACCCAATAAGTCAGTTCAGTGCATATTATATAGATAATACAGAATGAGATAATAAGAAATTTTTTTATAAAGTATAATCAAGCACAATGTTGGTATTAATTCAAGTAAATACACTACTGTGCTGGGTGACCAACGGCCCTACCGTGCTGAAAACACCGGTTCTGGTTACATCAACGAAGTCAAGCAGCATCGGGCGCGGTTAGTACTTGGGTGGGTGACCACCTGGGAACACCGCGTGCTGTTGGTACATTTCGGACGCGGTAGCCCGGTGATTTGCGTGCTGGATTTGTACGCAACTGCCGCCGTGTTCATGCGGAGTACGATCACGTTAAACATGTGGGTCCGTAAGTCCTTCCGAGAGGATGGTGGTAAGGGAAGGAGGGTACGGTCCCTGTGAATGCCTCCCCCACTGGGTTCCGGTCTAAATTGTGTGGCACTTCCAGGCCGTCAAAACGGTTACCTTACACATTTCTGGTAGGTCGGACGGTCTGGGTCTCAAAACAACAACTACTATGCTGCGCAATCTATTCCCTTTGCGTGTGCAATGTATAAAAATGAAAAATTAAATAAGTTCAAAGTCTATTTAAAAATCTATATATATTGCAATATTTAGGTATGATAAGACGGGTGAGAATATAATAATCGCATGTTTACTTATACATATTTATGTTTGCTTATAACTTATGTTACTTAAGTTATATACTTATGTTTACTTATAACTTATAATT